>JANHGB010042184.1:21202-34830 GCA_026283785.1 Coracopsis vasa
CCCACAAAATTAGGAAACTATGAGGTCATTTCCAATAAACAATTACCACATAATTCACTGAGTGACTGGGGCAGCGGGAGTGAGGGGGGAGCAGCAGGGAAGTTGTTGCTTCTTGCCTATTGTGTGTTCTTTAAATGAGTACAATGTAAACATTGGTGAAATAGGTAAAGGAGCACGACTTGCAATTAGTCCTGAAATACAAGAAAGGGATATGGAGAGGTTACCAATTAGGAAGGAGAAATTAGAGTTATGTCAATGGAAATTGAAGTTCAAAATGATGCTGAGGGAAGCAGCAGCGCAAACTCATCATCATGGTTCTCCGGTGTTGTCAAAGTGCTGGTGCTGCCCTATTGATGAAGAAGCTGTTGTACTAGATATGCAACTTCCAACAGCTGTTTTAAGTTCATGGACTCATATAAATCCTTTCATGCGTATCTCCATGTTCAGATTTGCATCTTGGGGGTTTATAAGGAAGAGAGGGCCATTCCTTGACTTGTTCTCTCCTGCACCATATCTGGCTCCAAGATGTGGATACATGTTGTGACATGAGTGAGGTTTGGCTTCATTTTGTATTCCTCTTTTCCTGCTCACAATCTTTCCTCACACACTGTGAGATTGCAGGAGCAATAAAACCAGCCTATGTAGAAATGAAAGAGGTATCTATTCCCATGGCATCTCAGAGGATCTAACCTGTGTAGATAATATGGGAAAAGTGAGAAGCAAGAGGAGGAAAGAGATGCGGGGAGGTTAACGGCTGAGATACCCGAAGACATGCTTCAGAAGGTGGAGTGTTGCCTAATGTTGCCTTCCATATATCCTCCAGGGCACTCATTCTAGTGATCCCTTTACACATCTCTTTTTGTAGTTGTGGACAGTTGTGTCAGCAGCATGGTGGCTGCTGTCCTTACACTGCTGACAGAGGGAAAGCAACACTGGTGCCCACGAAGCAGGTGGCTGCACAGGACACTGGGCAATATGTTATCCATCCTGGAACACCACAGGGGCACCATCAAACGATTGGTCTTCCGGTCTTCTCCCTCTGAGGTTGGCAGTACACAGACTAGGAAAAACAAAGTTATGCCAAGGTTGAATGGTCTTGAAAATGTTTTTGCTTCTGATCAAATCCAGCTAAAAATGGTGGCACAAAAGATTCCCATCTCTGGTAATTGGATCAAGGCCTTTTTAACTGCTGCCTATCATACCCTGCCACTCCAAAGATGAGACAGACTCTGCCCGGAGGAAAATGGACGGCCATCTGCATCAAACCATCAGGAATGTAACCACCAGCATATTGAAAAGGTTTTGCATGTAAAATATTCGGCTTTGAAGAGCAAGGCCTGAACTCTTAAGTCTAAGATGGTTCTGGATTTGGCTGAAGTTCAGAAGCTTGCTTTCTGTCTGTACAAATAAACCCCTGGAAGTCCAGTCAAGACATTCCTAAAACAGAGCTTCTTACAGTTTAAAATTAATAGTCAGTAGTAAGTCATTACGATTTTACGTAATAAACCAGCTATAAGGGTTTGCAGCCAGTTCTTAAACTTCCAGGAACTCTGCTGTGGGATATAATGTTTCTATAGAGATCTTTTGTTGTGCCACAAAATAGGTCTACAAATGTACAGCAGGGTGTCCCCTCTTCTACGAGCCTTCTTATATCTCTGCCACATATTACAGTGGTGCCTCACGCAACAAGCCCACATCCTCCAATAACTGTATTTTCTAAAGACTTATTCATGCCTTCCAAAAAGATGGATTATAGATAGAAAAATAAGTTGAAATTTTCAGGTTTTGGAGGAGCAAAATCTCAGTTTTACAATTGCTGCTTTTTTTTCTTACACTGATACTTGTATTTTGCCCTTTCGCTCCTGTGCATACAGCTTCACTGTATTTCATGTTCATATTCTACTTTGAGTTAGAAAAAATCTAAGATTTAGGGATGAAAAGTTATTAGGAAATATTACGTAGTACCATTCACTCAGATTTAAAATAAATAGCAAGCTATTATAACATATTAGAATGGAAACAGATTTGAAGTGGTTTTTTTACAGGAATAATTTTTTTTGTTGGAAGCTGAAGGAACTGGGAGGGTGTCATAAACAAAGCTAATTTTTTTAAAAGGTAAAGAAAATCAGAAGAAAAATCACACATACAGGATTATCAATATACAACAATTTTATGATGAGCTATATCTTAAAGCTGCTAAAACCAATAACAGAAGCTGTGAGAATATTCCTTCAACTGACCAAATTTCTTTACTAAAATTATTTGAATGGATTTCTGTAGAAGTTACGGATGATCTTCTGGGTTAAATTAAAACAAACTGTACAAAACATTTTGCTGGAGAGGATTGTTTAAAGAAACACTGCAATTTTCTTTGAAAGTGCAAAGCACTTTTCAAAATAATTTTAGATGTATAAACATGAACTCTCTTGCATTGAAAGTCTGGCTTAAAGGATTAAGTGAACTGTGACTAAGGTGACATTTTATTCTGACTTTTTTGTCTAGACACAGTTAATCAAAACAGTGAACTTTCTTAATCAATGACTTAAAACACCCTTATCATTCTGTACAGATCAAGAATTTTTCTGCGAATTACAATGAAGAGAAAAAAATAGGTTCCAGAACTGCCAGAACAATGCCAGAACAAATTAAAGATTCAGAATCCATACAAAGAGTATTAGATTTCAATTATTTCTTTTCCAACAGTACGGGGGAATATTATTTCTATAAAGAAATAAAACGACAGTTTCCAAACAGAAGAATTGCTGAATAAAAGAAGCTGATCTTGCAACATGCTCGTTGAGAAGGCATTAACGTGCTTCCCCGTTTAAGACCAGCTGGCACATCATAGAAGACTTTAATGAACATTCTGATTTTAATTATTCCCTTGGGGTTCTCCATTGACCGCAGGACAGTTACACAAGGATGAGATTTGTCTTCTTGTTAGAAACAATTCTGTTTATAAATGTCTTTAATTTTGGTAGGAGCTGGGTGGATTCTTCACTCTTTCTCAGTAGACCACTATGAGTACAAAGCTGAGTTATTTGTTCTTTGTTCAGCTGCTGCTTAATTAGGCTTCTCAGTTCTAACCAAGTTTGTTACAGAGCTCACCTGTTGCTGGGCTTGTGTTATAAACCCAGCTTTCATCACAGGCTCACATGGTCTTGTTTGTTTGCATCTACAGCATGCTTCCTATGGTTTTCTAGATGCAAGAGGCCAAATTTGTGGCTTTCAAAATGTAGGTTAACCTAAGGGACTAGGGCATAGTCTTATCTGACTTCTTTTTATTCAGCTGCGACTTCTGATTTCACATGAGCTGGGGACTCCATGCAAAATTAACTGGGAACAAACCAGCACAGATTAAGATCACAGCAAACCCTCCCATTAAAACCATCCATTTTTGCGTTAGCCATAAATCTTCACGTGTCAGCCTAATCTGTGATCACGTTCACAGCAAGCAGCTGTAATGTTACAAAGAGACTTCTCAGCCACTTAAGGACTGAGGAGCAAGAGCTGTTGAACTTGTAGAGTTACACAAATTCCTATCTCTATGTCAGGAAGCTTGTTAATGTATCAGTAAGGAAAGGTGGGGAGAAGAAGGTACGTGGGAGAAGAGCCAGCATTACACCTTCTCCTTCAGGGGAGAGTGAGTCAGAAATTTTTGCCTTCCACACATCCCTGCTTTGAAGTGGTTCATTTTGACTTGATTTCACCATGCAGGAGGCGTTGCAAACCAGCGTCTCTGCTGATACTGTCAGCCCTCCGGTGAGTAATGAATCTGGTGTAGACAGCCACCACAGCACTGCCAAAACATGTTTAAAAACATCAGTCACGGGGATTACACAATGTATTTCATAGCTATTTACATGCAGAAATCTCACCAGCTGGGTTAATCTTGTAGAAGCAAGCACAATTAGATGATATTTTATATGTATTATAAAGGCTGAGCCACAGGGCTCTGCGCCAAGCTCCGCTCTCATAAACAGCACCGTAAATCCAGAGCAACTCCTTCAACTTCAGTGGAGATTACATCAAAGCTGAGCCAGGATTCGTATTCTAGGTTGCTTCTCACTGCCTACACACAGCCTACTACGTTGCCTAAACTGAACCCTGTCTGTCTCATTTCTGGCACCTTAAAGGAACAGTTACCAAACACACACATATATACATATTTATGTATATGTATGTATATATATATAGATGTAGTGTGGATTCTTAGCAATGCTGGAAATGGTAACCTGACACCAAGAACTTACTAGTATGTCACCTACATGACGTTCACACAGACATTTATAGGTTTTACAGATGTGTGTGTGAGCCCTAAAGAAAAGGAAGAGAAAGGGAACCTTAGCAAAACAACAGAGAGGGAGATGTTAGGATGATTGCAAGGTTGTCCTTCCAAACTTACAGTAGTGACAAGCAACACTCAGGATGACTACACTGGAGGAAAATAATCAAGTGTTATACGATGTGTTTTGGACCTTGGACATGACTTTCAGGCACTTTTCCTGTTTCCTGATGTAGTCCTTCAATGAGGATATTCTGTGGTTTGGGTAGGCCAGTCACACAGCAAGAGCTTACAGAGAATCTATTTTTAGTTGAATTTCCTAAAGATATCTGGCTGTTCACCTGATTACAGGGCCTGGGGATCTGTCCATCTTTCTCCTTGTCCTTCTCAATGACTTTTGGATGGTTGCAGCCGTATCAAAGAGAGATGTAGAATTCTTAAATACATGAAATTCCTACAGGTTTTCTGACCTTTTGTGGCTGGGTGGAGAAGAAAGACCTAAAATAGTGTTCTTACTGTGAGCTCTGAGCTCTGTTACCAGACACTGAAGGAAGCCACCCAGGAGGAGAAGGGAAGTTTAAATATTCCAGCCATAGGAAATGCTTCCATCAGTATGAGTTGCAGAATATCATTAGTCATTGAGGCACAAGTAACCAGAGCTCATCGGGTCTTCTGCTCAGGGAACTGTTTCTTAAAACAATGAGAAATACGATGCTTCAACCGCAAAACCTGGTTAGGAGGAGAAGGTTAAATCTGAAAGCAGTTTTAAGAAATTGCCCTAGTTTTCCAATAAATCTCTAGTCATTTTCTAATTGGCAGTGACCCTTTAATAGCTGCTTTAAAAATCTGCTCTAAAATGGTGTCATTAATCTGTTCTGTGTGTTGAATTCCCTTTCCTTAGGGTCCTTAAAAGTGAATTTTTGGCACATTGTAGTACCTTGCATAGGAAGCTCTAGCCAGCTGAGAAAGATTTGTTGTGGCTGGGTTTTAATCTGGAGCTTTCCAGGAGCCTTACAGATAAAACTTTGGCTTAAATATGACATCTGAAACCCACACCCACCTTAGCAGATACAATTCATATCTCTGGATGAGCTGATCCCTGATAACTCTGCCATTCCCTGTGGAAGTTCACTGAACCCAGGACAGCCCATTGCACCCTCCACCATGGCTCAGCATCCACTTAAAGTGAAAGGATCAGGCCAGTTCTCAAGATTTCGAAGAAACTCTTGAAAACAGATATCCCAGATTTTGAGCTTGCAGCTGTCTGGGCAGTGGCTGGGAAATACGAACTCCAGCTTTGTGCCTCCTTGCAGCTGTTAACTGTAAAGTTTAAAGCTGACATATTAGGCACCAAAGACAAACAAACCATGCGCGTTTAATTCAGTATTCAACTAAACAAATTTAGAGTTCCTGTGGCTCATCTTCAGATGCAAAAACAACACACCGAAAACTTTAGTTTTTTGAATGCCAGCAGGTCTCACAGAGAATTTGAATCTAGGTGTCACAGATGGCAAGCACTGCCAATTCATCCATTGGATCCTTGATGAGGATGTACTGTGCTGGTATTTGGAAAAGAAATGTTCAATTAATTTCCAGGAAGTCAAACTTTCTAAACTGCGTATCTATTGATACAAGCTTAATGGTTCCAGTCAATACTGATAAGCTTTCTTGGCTGCTGAAAGAGACTCCTTCTGGAGCTGCACCTCCAGATCCCTCCCCTTTCCCACAAGACATGCCGTGCTCACATCCCTAATCACTGCGATCACAGAGATGTATATTTCTGTAAGGCCTTTCATGACACATCGCACTGCTCTACAGACGCGCTTTCTGCCCATGCTGAAATCCTGTGGAGAAAGGGGGCAAGGAGGTTCTCTGAAAACAAACAAAAACCAAGCAAGCAAATAAAATGCCCTATTGACACCTTGCCATGCCAGCGCTGCGTGTGTTTGCTCTCCCAGGCAGCCTGCTGGCTAAATCAGCCATGCAGTAAGCTGAACTGATTGCTCTCCTACCACCTTTCCCAGGAGTGGGAAGGAAACAAAGCCCATGCCTTATCTGTTGGACCCTGTCCTTTGCACTCACAGCGGATGTCGAGAGCGTGACTTCCTAGAAGACATTGTGTGGGAGCTCCCCCCAGCATTCTCAGCCAGCCAATGGGCTCCAGGGGCTGCTGGTCCCAGCAGAGCATGGTGACTTTGCCTGTGCTCCACCTCTCCTCACCAAATGCCGAGCATCTTTAACCTGCCATGCTGCCAGAGCGGGCATTGCTCAGTCTCCCCAGCCATGCCAAGCACTTCCTTTTGGATGGGGACCAGCAGCAGCAGCCACTCCTGCCTGTGGATGGCCTGGCCACTGGCTGCTGGCTGTATTGTTGCTTATTATCCTAGCAGTATGCATGGCTGGAGTTATGATGATTTCTACTTGCTTGAGGATAAAACCCTAATTGTACAATTTCCTGCCCTTAAGGCTTTCAAGGATATTTCAAATGTGGGCTTCTTACTTAAATGAAAAGAGGAATAAGTGCTTAAATCTTGCTCAGGCATTGATTTTAGACTTTATTTATCATTTTCCAAACAATCCCTCTTAAGCCAGAATACTTAACAGAACCAGGCTTGTTCAGTTCCATGTACACAAGCCAACTAAAACTGAAACTGGAGGACAGCAGTAAGAAAAGATCTGGGGTCTGGGAGGCAAAGGCCTAGTTAGCTGTGGTGCATTAGAAGATCTGATAACACATACAAAGCAAAATGGTTTTTAGATGATCTGCATCAGTAGGGAAGACTCCTGTTGTTCCTTAGCAGAGCAGGAGGGTAATAAACCTCTTGCTGTGCCATTCGTTAAGGCTGGTACGCATTGTGAATAAGGAAAAGAAAAGCAGCTCTGATACTTTTAACTGATGATGGTTTTTTAATGAGACTAGTTGGCCTGACTTTCAGATGCTCAATAGACTTGTGCAGGGTTGAGTGGAGGTTGCTTCATAATTGTAATGATACTGCAAAGTAAACGAAAGCAAAATTACGTGAAACCAGTGGAATGTGGTACTCTGAGTTACCACTAAGTTATACTTATAGACTATATATAATAAACATGGAAACTGGCTGATTTCAAGATAAAAGGGTGTTTAAAAACGGTTCTTTGGAGCTCCTTCTCAGGCTCGTGTTTTGACATTTCTTCTCCACCTTGTGCCTGCCGTGCCAGACTTCTCCAAATGCAAATCATGTTTGAATTCTGAGGTTTTAGTACTGTTTTTCATTTTAGTAATAGAGTTCATTTGAATTTTGTCTGGTTTCTGCTGCACTAAAACTACACGAAGCCGCCAGTTTTTAGTGGATGAACCTAACAAAAACTATCAACATTTACAACATTCACAACACTTAACATTTACAACAAACAGATCAGAAACTTAAGTAAACATGTAGGATCCTGCTTATGATTATCTTGACAGTGAGCCTTCTGAGTTAAAGCAGGCCAAGAGCAAACCCCAAAGAAGCTGGTGTCCACAAAATGTAGGCTTTAAATAAAATTTAAAGATCTCCTTGCAATTTAAGGCCCCTTTGAGCTTTTTCTTTATTTTGTTTAATTCAGGAGTTCAGTTTCTTAATTCGCCCTAAAGAAATAAAAAGCAAAGGGAGGAATTGCTCCATCTATATCCTGGCATCACACTGGAGTTCAGGATCACTGGTAACTTGTTTTGATGAACAAGGAAGAGGTTTCTGCAAAGCAGGTGATAATTCCCACCTGCTTTCTGCAGCGGGTGCCAGCAGCCCTGGAGCCACCCCATCAACATCTGCACCCTCTCCTTTGCTGCCAGAGAGAGGTCAACAACAACCTTTATTTTCGTGCAAGTTCTACAGACAGAGCTTGCAGAAGATGCAATGTGAATGCTACCCCAGCATGTCCACTTGCCCCAGGGGAAGAGGCAAAGAGCACCTTTGGCAGGAGAGCAGGGTGTCCCTATGGTGGGACAGAGGTCAGATGGCAAACAGCCCACTGACACAGCATGTAGAGAGCTCGTGGATGCCAAACCACCTGACCTTAGGTGTCCTGAGTGACTTGTAGTGAAATGGTCACTTGTGGAAAATAACCTTTATGCTGGATTGCATTCAAACCAGGAGGGCTGAGGCATCCCAACTGAGAGGCAACAAGAATGCTGTTTCACTGGGTGGATCAGACAGGCTCACACCAGGCAGGGAGTCCCCCTGCAGCAGGCAGGTCTCCTGGAGCCCTGTGTCCCCACTCCCTGCATCCCGCCATTCCCATGGGGAGAGGAGTCCTCACTTTCCAAACCATGATGCAGCAGAAGGGCACATCTGAAGTGTTTATTTGGGGAACAAAAGGTTCCTTATACCTTGACAGCAGGGCTGCCTTCAAAGCCCTTGTTCAAACAGAGCTGTGTTTATCGAATTCCTCTGCGCTGAGTATACACATGCCTGAGATTTTAAATCTTTCATAACTGTGAAACACTTGGTCATATTTCTATCGGAGGTATCAGGATGGGAATTATTAGATATTTGTGCAAATTCTGGTCTTTTTAGATCAAGATTGGTCAAATACCAAGTATGTGGGACTTCAGAGGATCCCCAAGCTGAGAGACTCAGGAGGAGGGAAATCTCTTCTCCCCAGTGGCCTGTTTTGTGACAAAGTATGTCATAAAATCTCAGACATGGAATAAAAAAGCCCACATATTGCTTTTGATAACTACTCACCCTCAGGCTTTCTGAACAGATGGGAGCACTAAACACCAAAATTCTTCAGCTTACAAACTGGCAAAAGGCCCAGCAGTGCTGCTAACAGAAGGAGTTGTACGAGCTCTTCATTATTTACAAATTGAAATTCTTCTGGAAAGAATTACTATAATATGTAGGACATGATCCCAGGGTTTTGGCAAAATATATTAGTAACATGAGCTATTGATCCTAGGAATTAAATTAGATCTTGGAAGGTTAAAGTGTGATGTTGTCTAATGTATCAGGAACTTTACCTCTAATGAAAAGTTGTTTACACCTGTTGTGAGTGCTTTGGTTAATACATGAAAGGCGGTCTTTCCACAAGGGAATAGGCCAGCAGCTCCTGTCAAATGGTGCCTCTGGAAATCAGGTGAGCTGTTCTGGGCTAGAAGCATGATTATGTCACTGCCACACGACTGAAATGCTTCATCTGCTTCATCTGCTTTAGCTCATTTTTGGCAAACACAATCTTTCGGTCCCAAATATCTCATTGTGGAAACTTCCTGCAAATAATTCAAAACTTAGAAAAATGTTTATCAAAAGAATATTTTAAGAAGTGGGGCTTTTTGCTTCTAGGTACTGTCAAAACAGTTTACTTCTAAGGAAAACTATATCGTATCAAATTAGACCTGCATTAGGTACTGCCTTTGTAGCACATAATCAAACAGGGGTTTGAAACAGTGGAAATTAAATGGTAAGAACAGAGGGCTCAGCTATACAGAGTCGTTTCTGTAATTTCAGAAAACTAAGGAGCTCTGGGTTCTGACGGCAGTGGGAGCTGGGAACTGCCAATTCCGGCAGCGGTGAGGCAGCGAGCAGATCTGCTGGGAAGGGAGCAGGAAGCATTGTGCAGCCATTTCCTGCTTCCCAAGGAGTTTCTGCCAGCACACTTCATCTCTAATTTGGGAAGGAAGGATGCCATCTGGCATACCAGCTTTAAAGGGAGTATGTCCACAGTTTATGTTGCAGGTGGCAGCTCCAGTGGGTCAAGGCAAAGGGAGACACCCAGGAGCAGATTCAGTGAGTGGTAGATTCCTGCTTGCCAAATAACCTCCCTTCCCATGGCGTACCCATCAATTGGAAGTGGATGCATCTCTCTCTGAAATACTTTTCTCGTTAAACTTTCTCTGGCGCTCCTATTGTTTCCTTTAAGTGTTTTGGTGTTGACAGTTGTTTTGTTGAAAAATTCCTGTCCAGCTCTGCTCAGTATCCCTTCCTTCAGTAAGCTGTCAGTGCTCTTTGATTTGCCAGGCTTACGGCAGTCGCATAACACGGAAACTTGCAATATGAATCAGTCTCCCAGAGGATGCAAGTGATGGAAATCCCAGTTATTGGTTATTATTGGACCAGTGGGAGCTTAGGGCTGGGAAAGAGATCATCTTACCAGTCTCACCGTAGTAAAAAGAGCCCCTTCTTTGTTCCCCCAAAGCCAGTAATTGAAATGGCAGTTATGTTCAGGCCCCAGTTTTGGGACCATCCACATGGAGTAAGAGAGTCTGAAGCATTCAGATTATCATGCAGGCTTGAGCTTTTGTAGGCTTCGAGTCAGAACAAGCTCTCCAGAAGGCAGTCAAACTGTGATTACTGCAATGCATTTCAGGAATATCCAAACCGGCTTTAGCCAAGAAGCAATAGCACTGATTTTTTGCAAGAGTTGTGCAAGCTTCAGCTGAAGCCTGCTGTTGTTGTGCTGTGTTTAGAAAGCTAATAGTGGGAAGGAGGCTCAGGAGCTGTATCTTTGGGTCACAGCAAAGGCAGAGTATTTTTTCAGCTGTCCACGTGAAGGAGGGCAGGCTCTTCCCCCTGCTGAGGAGTTTAGTAGATCTCTCACTGTTTTATTCTCAAGTCTTCACTACAGAAGATCCTGCTGCTATTTTTTTATTATCTTTTTCTTTTTTTCAGGAAATCTCATATTTCTACTCCTGCCATCTTGTCTGTATGGGGCATCAATAAAAAGGACGACTGTGTCAGGCCTCCTTCCATGCACTCACACTTTTGCTTCTGTCAGATCTCTTTAAAAAAGCAATGTCGAGTTTGACCAGTGCTCTAAGTAGAAAAAACTCTGAAGGACAAAACCTCTTGTTTTTGTTTAACACAAGTATCTGTGGTTTATCTACAGCTCTCTGCTGGCAGGTCCTGTGGCAGCTGGGTTGTGTTACTCCCTTCTCACCCATCCTCCTGCCGTATTCTTCATTAGCTTAATTCTTTAAATAAATATTGTTCTTTCCCACTGCTGTGAATGCAATTGTCAATCATCTGCCAAGTGGCTTAGCAACTTGAGCCCACATCCCAAGATGTGCAAAAACTAAAGGCACTGGCCTGGCCTGCCTTTACACCTGCTGCAAGCAGGCAGGTAAGAAATGATGCAAACAGAGGGATCTTTATTAAGAAGGGAACATGGTTATCAGTCTGGGAAAACACAACACAAATTACATTGGCAAATAGAATCGAGTGCTTGCTCTTTTTTTTCCAGTAAAAGCCAGTGCTCTCCCAGCCCCTATCTTAGCTGCCACTGAAAACAGTCCCTTGCACCAAAGTCCTTACAAGGCAGACACAGAGCCCTGGAGCAGCCATTACAGCTTCAAAAGGAGCTGCTTGCCCCAGCATATGAAGTCTTAGGGCCATCTGTTCTCTCAGGACACTTCCTGGACAACAATAATGACTTCATGTGGCACTAGCTAAGCTGTGAGTAAAAAGCTCATGCAAATAAAACCCCATTGCAGCACCTCTGTAGGGGAAAAAAAAGAGTTTTAAGATGGTGATTGGACTTGCCAGAGCAACATGAATTTGTTTAGAAGAGGATTTGGGTGTTTTCCTACTTTTGGGGGGCACATACCAAACTGCTCCGTGTTCTCCAAAAGGAGGTAACAGCCATCGACCTCTCAGATCCAATACCAGGGGCAATCCAGCAGCTGAGCTGCCATGGAGTAGGGCAGGAGTATGTATATGCTGACATACATGCGCGCATTCATGAATACATCAGGCAGGAGATTGCCAGAGCTTTCTCTGAACGATTTCAGCAGAGTGTTTTGATTTCTACAGTCTGACACATTCCAGCCATTTAATGAGAATCTGGGGATTTTTACTGAGCTCACATTTAGGGAATTGAGCAGACCATTTTCCTGTGGGAACATCAGTCCTGTACCTTGCATGGAAATGGCATGAAGTCGCCCTTAATTTCTATTATTTACTTTCTTAAATCCAGGATCTTGCAGAACACAGGGAAGTGAAACAAGGTGATATATATCTTACAGAAAAATGTGAAATTCTTCTCAAAGGCTTGACATTGAAACGCATGCCTGAAACTCACTGTTGCGTGAGCTAATATCAGGCAAGCGAAAGCAACCGGCTGTGAATAGAGGCAAATTTCTGTTAAAAATATGAAATCCTTTCTGCAATCAACAACAGCACTGTGAGGTTATTTGTCAGGCTCTCACCATGCTGCATTATTATGAATTGATTTCAGGCAGAGGATCAGTGAAATTGTATCTGACTTGGCCAGATGCCAGCAGCTTTCAAGAAGTCACGATTTCCAGGAAAAAATGATGATTTCCAGGAAGAGAACATGGTCTCTATCACCTGCAGAGCCATGAATTGTCAGTGGCTCCCAACTGTTTTGTAAGAAAGGCTTACTGGAGAAAATGGATAGTATTCTATGCTTTTCCTTCCACCCCCAAAATGCTGCCCCTTTCTTTCCTGCCACTTGTCCTTAGTGCTGCTGCTAGCACCCCTTCCCTCTTCTTCTCTGGCCACCCAGCACAAGATTCCCCCCACATCCTCCCCTCCTTTTGTCATTGCCTCTCAGAGGAGACACAAGTGAGAGCTCTGTCATAGGTTTTCAGCTGGCATCTGCCCAGATGTTGTTGGAGAGATGACTTGACAGCAGCGCATTTTCTTCCTTTACCTGAAGATGCTGAAAAATGCTGATTGGGTTCTCACTAGGTAGCTTTATCTGTTGAGATGTGCACCTTTCATATGTTAGAAAATGTGCAATTTTCTAACCACTGAGGCCGGCAAATAAGCGTTCTCAGGTCTGAATGCATCATTAGACTACCTTGATGGTATTGCATTTACATCCACTAGTTCCCAACAGAACAGAGGTCACTAAAATACTGAGGATAACACGAGGAAGCAGTCTGAAAAAATCTGTACTTGATTAAAAAAGAATCTGAAACAGCACATTTCTAATGATGGTGGAGGAGATGTTTGAAATTCACCACAGGATTAATTAATCATCTTGTTTCACTAATACTTTTTATGAGTTTGTATAACAGCAGAGATGCACAGCTTATTTTCAGCAGATTCATCTCAAATCTTATTATAAGAATCAGATAAGAAACATATGATGTTTATGAAATACATCTTAAAGTTCTCTTTTAGGTCCTTTTTATTATTAGTTCTGCTCACCTTTCACTTGTGCACTTTAATAAAAACCTATTCTTTTGTGAAGAAACATCTTTGGCCTCTTCAGGAACCTGCTTAGTAAGGTTCCATGGGATATAGCCCTAGAGGGTAGGGGGGCCCAAGACTGCTGGTTGGTATTCAAGGATCACCTACTACAAGCTCAGGAGTGTTGCATCCCAACTAGAAGGAAGTGCAGCAGGAGGGCCAGGAGA
>JANHGB010042184.1:41996-63148 GCA_026283785.1 Coracopsis vasa
GGTGGAGGGGGGGGGGGTGTTCAGGCTGCTCAGGGTGGCCCAAGGGTTTGCAGCTCCAGGCTGGAGCAGGAGGAAACGTCTCCAACCCCTTTTCCCTGCCGGGGTCAGGGGCTCCAGCTCCTGCCTTTCCGCTGCCTCCCAGACCTGCAGGATTTAGGGATGGGCGGAAGGTGCCTCTGGGGGTGCAGGGGGGAGGTGCTTTGGTTTCTTCTTTTTCCTCTTTCAATGATGTTTTACCGGACAGTTTGGATGGGGAGAAGTGGGAGCCCAAAGCAAATGTGTAAGGAAGCCCCCAGGGGATGCTGGGTTCTTTCCCTTGCCCAACAACTAAGTAGGAGAAAACTGGGAAGCCTTAAACCTGGAGGGTGCACGTTTCTTTTGGGGGGAAAAAAAGAGCAAGAAAAAGCCTTTTAAAGAGGTCCCAGAATTTGCTGGTTTGGGTTTGGGCTGTTTTTCTTTGAGCTTTTTGGGTGAAAACTCTCATTTAAATGATGAGAGCCATTTAAAAGCTGAAGTGAGGATGTGCACCCTGAAGTCACCCCCTTCTGAGCAGCACCCACTGCTGCCTCTTTGGGTTTGTGGGTGAGAGGGGTTCCCACTGCCAGGCAGACCCTGATAGAGCAGGAGGAGTTTGCAGGCTCTCTCTGTCCTTCCTCCTCACTGATGGGTTTGAGCTTTTGTGCCCCTTTGAGTTCTTATTGTGTCCAGTTTGAAGCATGGGAATGATGTGGGAGGATCCTATAGGGAGTACCCAGGGGGTACAAATCCACTCACCCAACAAGTGACATGGGAGGAACGTGCATCAGTGATGGATGGGGCTGAAGTCCTGGATCTTCCTGCACCCACATGGGATGGCTTTTAACTGGGAGTGTGGCAGGGGCAGTTGGGGAATGATCTGTTCACCTGGAAAAGCTCCTCTTAACCCATTCTGAAAGGAGAAGTCTGGACCCATGGGGGTGTTTGTCCACTCTGGAGATGTGTGTGGTGATTTATCCCAGCTGCCTTCCCAGCTCGTCTGCTCATGACCAGGAAACGTGTGAATCCTGTGGGAATTCAGCTCAGGAATCGTTGCTGGGATTTACCTGGGAATTCCACCTTGATGCTGGAGGAGGTGGAGCAGGGGGGCTGCAGGGGTTGTGGCTGGAAGGTTTTCCTTGTTTCTCCTGCATCCTTGCATGTTTGCTGGGAAGCTGTGGGATGTCCTGCACTGTGGCTTTTGGGTGCTGGTGCCTGGTTGGAGGGGAGGCTTTGGGGTGCCCAAGTGGTCTGGAAAATGCCTTTGGGAACTTGCTCATCCTCCCTGCGCTGTTGTCCTGGGTTAATGCTCCTGCCTTTATAGCCCCTGCATGGGAATGTCCCGAAGGAGAGTAATAAAACCCGAAGGGGGGGAACAGTTGATTGCGATGCTGGCTGGGAGCTGGTGGAGCTCAGTGGGGAGGGAGAAGGGGATGTCGGTGGGGAAGTGCTGGGGATGGGATGGGAGCAGTCAGTAGGGAGACAGGAGCGAGAGCATCCCTCCTCTGCTCCCACCTCCTGATGCAAAAGAGCGGGGAAGTGGAGCCTTTCCATGGGGAAAAGAGGGAGGGGAAAAAAGAAGGGAAAATCAACAAACCTGGAGCAATGTGTCCATCGGCCTGGGAGGAGCCCTCCTGATCCCTCAGGAAATGGGTCATTTATTTTATTGTAACTGATGCTTGGGAGCCCTGACATGGTCAGAGCTGAAATTTCACACTTCTCTGGCTACTGTAATGGTCTGGGCCATGAGGAGCAAACCCAGCGTGGGGGAACCACCCCCTGCTCCCCAGCAGAATGGGGTCCGTGCTGTGATTTAAAGAGCAAAGCACCAGGGTGGGTGGGAGATGCTGGGACCACAGGTCCCACCTGGAGGAAAAGCCTCCCCGTGCACCAGGAAGCGCTGGGAGCTGGCAGGGCTCCACGCAGCACGCGGCGGGATGCAGATCCCACCCGGAGCAGGGTGCTGGGATGTGTAAACAGCTTGGGAGATTACAGGGAAGTGGATTTGCACAGAAAGGAGAAAGGTTTGACTCCGATGAAGGTCCTGCTGTCGCTTGCCTTTATTCCAAGGTTAAAAGCAGAGATCCTGTGGGAATTGCCTCCTGGTCTGGAGTGGAGAAGAGACAGGAGAATTGTGCTCTAGAGCCAAAGAAAAGGGGAAAGAATAAGAGAAAAGGGCTCCCAGGGCCAGGTTTTCACCCACAATCGGAGACAGATTTTTCCAGCTTGCATTTAAGCACCTAAATAGCAGCTCTGTTTTCGGAAGCTCTTAGTGCCCGATGTGCTGAGCACTCCCGAAGCCCATCGGGCTGCTGGGATCCTCCGTGTTTCTTGGGATTTGGGTCCTCCAGTTCGCACACCTGGAAGGTTTTGGCTGTTACTGGACCCTGGCTCCTGCTTTGCCCCCAGAGGAGGGGATGGATGATGGGGGCATGGGCAGGTCCAGAAGAGCTGCTTGTTCCCCTGCTTTTTAGCTCTTACCTGTGCTGGGAGCTGTGTTTCATGTTGAAAGGGTGGTTGGACTATTTGGGGATTTAATAGACCTGAAGAAGGGCCACAGAGCTGCTGCCTGGTGAGATGGGGACCGAGCGATGCCCGAGATGCTCCATTCTCCCTTCCAGCTTTACATTTCCTCTGGCTGTGCTTAAACTTCTGCATGATCCAAGGCTATGGGATCAGACCTGGTTGTGTGGCATTCCCAGAGATACCTGCAATGAAATGATACCCGTAGGAAGGTATCCCAAGCAATAGCAGCATTTACCTGTGAGGTGTCGGGAAGCGCTGTGTCCTCAACAGCAGCGCTGCTGGGCTGGGGTGGGCTCTGAGGTTCTGCCTTATAACCAGGGGTATCCATCTTGTATCCATCTTATCCAAGTTATTCCTTGGTTATTACCGGTCACATTCAAGCAGACTTGATCACACGAGTGGGTAGTTCTCTGTGTGTGTATATATATATGTGTGTATATGTATATATATCTGTGTGTGTATATACATATATATGAGTGTGTTTTCTTTGCTATGAAGACACAAGTGTTTGGTGACCTCCTGGGTTTCAAGCCTCTGGCATAAAACTATTTACAAACAAGCTGATCAAATGAGCAAGAACTAAAGGGAAGCTGTGATTTCTCTAAGGAAGAAGAGCTTGGGGCTGCTTTAGGCTTTTATGGGGTTGTTTGTTGGGCTGTAATTCCATGAGAAGCCAAGAACCTCATATAAATATTGTGCTTTTAGGCTTGGAATCACAAGGCTCTGAAGGATGTGCTTTGAACCAGGGAAGCCTCCCTTTTATGTGAATGGGGCCGCTTCGATGGTAAAATGTAGCATGTGCTGAATTTGAGCCTAAATATACAACTTTATATGAACTTTATGTAGTCATTGTTTAGCGTTCACTTACAGCTGGACTGATAATGCAACCAAGTGCTCTGACATCTGCAGCCTCTTCTTGCTTATGGCAGAGATGCAAAGTGCCTGTGGCTTTTATACGTGATGATGGATTGGGGGGAGAGAAGATTTGGCCTTGAATGAAGAGCTTCCCAGCTTATCTGCCCCATGATGTTGTTCCTCACTGGCCCACACCCCTGCACAGCCCAAATCTCATCCTTAGTGTGCCCAAATACTTGTTCCTGCAGCTTTGAAAGCTGCTTTCTGCCACTCTGTGCCAGTCAAACTTGGTGATGGGAATGTTTAGGGAATGCAGGCAGCAGAGAGGGCATGAATATGGATTCACTGAGGGAAATGTCCAGATCGGACACTCGAACCATGCTGGGTTTCCCTAATGGTGCATTGAGTTTCTTTGGGGTGTGTTTGCTGGGTTGGCTGTGCCAGAGCAGGGTTGGGCTTTACATGGCTTCAGCTCCGCTATTCACCCTGAGACGAGGCAATGGAGAATTAAAGCCCCATCTTTGCTGTTTTCCAGCTCCTGCCCTATCCTACCCCAGCCTCAGCCTTTTCCTTCTTGTTCATGACCGAGCTGGCAGGTCCTGGTCATGGGGCTTAACCTGGGTTTTGACAAGAGGGTTCCCACCCTTGAATCCACTTCAGAAGAGCACAATCAGTGCTGCAGCTTCTGGAGTCTCCCTTTGCTTTGATCTGGGAGGGTTTGTCTGCCTGCAATCACTGCACTGGTTCAACCTGATTGGGCTGGAAAGGGACCCAGTGTCACTGGCACCGAGCCCCACATGGTGACTTGGATCAAGTTTGAATCCAGTCTTATCTACCAAATCTGCCCCATGCAATCCTCCGGCACTGGGATGTGCATTGGAGCAGTCCTTGTGCTGCTGCCTCCTCCTCCAGGCACAGACCTCAACCAGAAGAACCCTCACAAGTCACAGGTTTTGCTTCCTCTTCCTTTCTTGTGCTGGTGCAGCTTGAGGTTGTTGGGGCCCTGAAGCCTTGCAGCTCCCTTGGCTTTATCAAATCCCTCCTTATTTCCCTTGCTCAAAGTGCTCTGAGCCTGTGGGGCTCATAAGGGGCCAATACCCCAGTGCATGGGGGGCTGGAAATGGAGTTAATAGATGCCCCTGGCCACTTTCTGTAGCCAAAATGTTATGAAAGGTAATGGGTGACACTGTCCATCACCCTTGTAATGATGCATCCTTAGTGGGGAATCAGAGTGGTCTAAGAGCCACCCAAGAGCATGGCTGCTTTGCGAAGCCTGAACTCATCTCACAGCATCCCCGAGCCGGCAGAACCATCAGAGCCACTGGAAACCAGTTAGAGAGGAGCCCTAGGCACTGGAGCAGGGCAGAGGTGCCCTCTCGTGGTAAGGAGAAGAGGGCGAGAGGTGCACGGGCAGCACCCGGCTGCTGCTGGAGCCCCATCCCCAGCACCCTAACGCAGGCACCCATGAAGACCTCTGCCCGTGCTATGGGTTTCACCATCCCAGCTTTGCTTTTGTGCCTTGTTGGATTTGGGGAGGGTGGCAGGAGAGCTGGTGGATGAGCCCCATCCTGTGTTGGTGGCTGACACAGCTCCTGGAGGCAGGAGAATCAACGCTTAGGTCCTTTTCTATTCCAGTTGGCCCTGGTGGGTGAGTGGGTGCTCTGAGATGTGCAGAACGCCCCAAAATGCAGAATGTGCCTTATTTTGTGTGTGCTTCTATTCAGGTTTTTATACCCCCATCAGGGCTGGGGGGAAGCTGAGAGCAGTGCTTTGGTGCTGTGAGGCCGTGCAGGTGATGCTGCCTGCCCCTTTAGAGTCTGTTGTGTTGTGCCGTGCTCCAAAGTGGTGGTCTCGGAAGTGAGACAGGGAAAAGATGGGGAGAGGAACAAGTCCCACTTGTGCCACCCCTCCACGTGTAATGGTCCACAGGAAAACTTGCCTTTAAGCACCACATTTGTTGCTGTGTTCCCAGTCCATCCGGTGCCAACTCCTGGGTCAGGCTCGATTGAAGATCAGTTTGAGGGAAGCTGCTGAGTTTACCTGAGCTTGGCTCTGGGGCATGTTCAGAGCATCAAAGAGCTCCTCAATCCATGGCAATGCTCCAGGAAATTAGAATGGGAAGATAATGCAAAATGGGTGCATTGTATGGAACTGCTCCATCCTTCCTCTCTATTACCTACTGCTAAACTTGTGCTGCCCGCGGGTACTTGAGGTATTGACTTTGGCAAGGACTGGGTGCACAAGCCTGGGGGATGACTCTGGGCAAGTTGAGGATAAGAGGTTTTGAGATCTCTGGCATCTCTTGAAGCACCGAGGTGCTGGCTCCTCTCAGAGGCTGGCACTTTGTAGTGTGGATGTGGTGTGTGCTCCACGCCAGCACCATCGAGGCAGGATCAGTGGGGAAATGAGGAGCAGAGAGGAAACTGCAGTTTCATAGAGGAGCATTTCCCAGCTCTGGGCATCACCCAGTCCCTGCCTTCTGCACCTGAGGTGCTGCAGCTCTTCTAAACCCAGGACTGAGTTCACTGGGGCTTTCCAAGGGATGCTTATGGATAACTCATGAGCAAACCTCATCCATTGCCAGGTGTGGTTCTCCGGGTACAAAGCGGTTCCCAACTGGAGCTAATGGGGAGAAACCACTTAGATTTATGAGCCCAAGATCCAGTTCTGGCTGCTGAGCTGGTTGATGGGCAGGATTAACCACGTTGTGCCAAGGTGAGTGGGTCTGGATGAGACTCTTGGTGGAAGATGTGTTCCTCTAAATCCCATGGCCGGGTCAATCCTGTATCCCTCCAGCTGCGAGAAGCCAAACGGCTTTGTTGGCTTGGTTTGATCTCCTCAGGAGGAGCCTCTTGAATCAAGGCATGAGCCTGGTTTTCTCCTCCTTTTCCTTCTGCTGCTTCCATCTCGTCATTACTGGTGTTTGCATATTTCTTTCCCAACCTCCTCTTCCTTTTATTCCATCCCTAAATCTCTTCCCTGTCAGATCCGGCTCTGCTGCCGCATGGGTACCACTGGGACTCTCCTCTGCTGCCTTGGCCAGGGCCCCCAGTGAGGAGCAGCCACTGAGCACAGGGGCTTTTTGCTGCTGTGTGTGGTTATGGAGCAGTTGGTTCTTTGTGAAGATGCAGGATGTGAGGGCAAGGAGGTCGCTGGGGTCGGAAGCAGGGATGCTCTGCCTTGCAGCTTGAGATAGCAGAAGATGCTCTTAGAGGAAAGGGTGTTAGGGTTGAAGCTGGTTGCACATTGAGCTGAGGTCTGGTGGGAGGAGGTGTTTTAGGGATGGGTCTCTGGGAGACCTTTGCTTTTCCTCAATGGGAGCTATGGAAAAGTCAGTGTCTGCCGTTGTGACGTTAAGGCTCAAAACTCATGTGATGCCTCCACATCTCGGAGCTCTGGTTTAGGCTCTGCAGACTCAGGGAAAGACTCTTCCATGGTTCCTCCCCATCCCTGCGTTGAGGTTTTTCCTCCAAACCATGAAGGCTCCGGAAGTTCAACCTGGACCTGCTGGGTCAGGAGGTCTGGATTCAGCCAACATTCCAGTATCTGTCTCTGCTTAAGCAGGACTCAAACTCAAACCTTTGTAGTGCTGCATTTGAGGAGGGAATTGGGATCATTGGCTTTGCTCAAGCATCATCTGGTGAGTTGGGGATGTGGGTTTCCTCCTGCCTTGCCACTGTGTGAGTGCTTCCAATGAGGACCTCGTGGTCCTGCTGGGAAGTCCATGTGTCAGTGGGTTTCATAGCACAACCCCCGACCAGCACGTTGGGAAGTGGAGATGTGGTGGCTTGGAGGGGAATGCAGAAGAAGGCAAATCACGGGAGAAGTGGCTAAAACCTGGAGCAGATCCCATCCAAACGTGGGGATGATGCTTGGAGGTGGGGTAGGGATCTGCTGTGGGCTTCCAGCAGGTACCTCCTCCTTTGTGCTTTTGTTTCCTTGTCGGTGCAGGGAGGTGAGGGATAGAATTCCTGCTTCCTGGAGATGCCGGCAAATTGAAACCCTATCGATTTATAAGGGAAAAGGGAGTAATTCCTGCTACAACTTTTCTCCGAGTCCCCTTGGCAACGTTTGTGTCTTAGCAACCACATTTTCCTATTAAGAAATGTTTAAAACATTAAAACCCAACAACACCATCACATTAAGCACAGGATTAAGTGCTTTCCTGAATCAAAGCCTAACTAGATAAATGAAATGCTGTTAATTGAATCAGGGATGCACTGTGTTTTCAGCCCCCAAATTTGCATAACATTTGCATTTGATTGAAAAGCCATCATTAAGGTTGTTCAGTTCTAGTAGGGTCTCCCCCATGTCTCTGGCTCTGCACTTTCTCCTCCAGCCCTGAGGAGCTGTGTCAATGGTTCTGGTAGGAGATGCTAGGATGGGGTTGGGATTGGGGAAGAGCCCAGAGATTGGAGGTATTTTGCTGTCAGTGCTTGGTCCCTCAGCATCTTGGTGTCTTCAGTCACTTCTGCTTTGAGGGATACATGGAGGTGGATGGAGGAGGTCCAGAAGGTGATGGATAAGGGAGATGCTGTAGCAGCACCCCACAGAAAGTGTGACTGCAGAGCTATTGCTGACCTCTAATGCAGAGCAATGCAGGACCAGCAGCTCCTGTTGCAGTGCTCAGGGCTGGAATCAGCCCCTGGCTTGGGGGCTAAAGGGAAATCAAGTTGTCCCAACAAAACCTGGATCCATGGGGGAAGAGGGAGGAAATCCATAGGGTTGGCTGCACTGGAGATAGCCACACCATGGGGCTGTTTCACTTGTAAGGGATCACCCTGTACATGGAGCTTATCATTGCTCCCTTGTAGAGCATCACTGCTGGTAACACAGGGTGATTGAGTGTCTGTTCCCTCTGGATCACAGGGAATGTTGTTTGGGGCTAAATGCTCCAAAGGCAATGGTCGGGGTGACCTGAGCATCCCGCACCTCCATCCTCCTCTCCTCCCAGCACCCATCCCTCCATGCAACCAGTGCTGGTGATGCTTGGGGTCAAATCCATTGTCCATTGGTGAGCCCCTGCCTGTGCCGTGAGGCTCGATGTGCCAGGAACATGGGAAGGAGGCACCTCCATGTGTGGGAACATGATGGAGCCATAGGTTTATCCCAAGCTCTGCTGCCGACCCGCTCAGGGGCTGTGGATGCAGGGATGCTCCTCTCCCCGTGGATGCAGCTTTCTGGGCTCTTGTCTCAGCTGGGACCTGTGGCCAAAACACTGCTGGGAGCAGGCTCCCACTGGCCCCTGGCCAGGCTGCCTGCTCCTAACTCACCAGTGCCCCTTCCTTGGGTCCCTGCCACCGCGCCAGGCCATGCCAGGGAATTACCAGCGGATTCTGAATGAAGCAGGAGGCTCTGGCCACCCTCTCAAAGGCAGTCTCTGGGGATGCATCCAGGGGATCCCGATGGATGAATCCACACTGGGATGTTTCCCGGTGAGATTTAAAAACTAAAAGCCAAAGCAGAAAAGCCCCAAACCCAGAACTGAATTTGGGTGTGTTTAATGATGGTTCTGCTCCTCTGGTTGGTCAGGGTTTACTGTGCAGGTTGATGCAGTCTTCATGCACCCAAGGGTGCACAGCTCTGGGAATGCAGAGTGTGCTCTGGGTGCATTAGGGACACAGAGTGGTTTCCAGCTGGCTCCAGGGCTGTTGGAGACCAGCAGCGGGTGTATCCTGCATGAATGAAGCTTTCCTTTGCTGCCTTGTTTCCCGTCTCACCTTGGTTTCTCCCTTCTGGAGAAGAGATTCCTCCTGGTGTCCTTTGGGTTTGATCCATGGGGTATCGATGGGCACAGAGCGAGAGGGTGGGAAATCTCCACAGCACCCAGATACTGCAGGATCCCCTGCCCCTTTCCTGGGATCTCCACTTGCTCCATGGCACTTTGCTCCGTCTCTTTGCTGTTCCCTCTGGTGGGGTTTAACCTCTGGGTGTGCTGAGCTGTTCAAAGAGCCGGCTGAAGGAAAACCATTGATGGAGCAAATCCTGGTGAGTAGCGAGGGGATGACCCAAGATGCTTGTCTATGATGCTGGTCCTGTTACAGCCCAGGTACATCAGGGGGGGTGATTTCCCCCCCCGCTGAGTCCAGTCCATGGTTGGGGAGGGTTTCCTGAGAGCATCAAGAGATTCCAAAGGTTTCCTTTGCCTCCCGGTCCTGCAGGACACGCTGCAGATCCGCATGGGGCTGCCAGGCGCATTGAGAGGGTTTTGAGGGTTGAGGGATGGACGTAGTGAGATGTTAAAATCCCATCATCGCAGGCATGGAGCAGGGGGAGAGCTACGCCAGGATCCATCCCTGGGATCCGCGGTTCCTCTCGCATTCCAGCAGTTGATCCCCCTCTTTCCGCCCCCATTTCTTCTCTTCTGAAGTGAAAACAAGGCACCAGCACGCACAGGAGCTGCGCAGATTCCCAAACAGACGTTTCTTTACCAGCTCCATCGTTCCATTCCGGCTCATCCCAAGGATCTGGGAGGCTTCTGCCTTTGCCATGAGCGGAGCAGTGTCCAGCAGAGCTCTTGCCTTCTCCCTGGGCTGGGGATGCTGGTCGGGGGCTCCTGCCCAGCCGAGGGGCACGAGCGCTGCTCTTGGCAGCTGAGCTTGGGCGAGTGGATGCTGTGAGATCCCCTTCAGCGGCGCAGGAGGAGGAGCTCCTGCCTTTGGCACATCCTGAATAGGGAGCCGGGAATTGCCGTCTCGCGGAGCTATTTGTTTGGAGGTGGGAGCGGGCAGAGCCGGGCTGTCACGTTCCACGGTGGCCAGGATTCAAACAGAGCAGGACCTGCTCCTAGCAAAGGGTTGATTTATTCATGACTTCCTCTGTAATTCTAACCCCAGCCGCTGCCGAGCGCCCGGGCAGAGCCGGAGCCGAGCATCATCGGAGGGGAATTTCCACCCGCTCTGGGGCAGCTCCATATGGAGCCAGACCTCACCGAAGGGTGATGGATGCGGCTCCGATTCCACCCTCCCTGGGGCAGGATGAGCACGGATGGGCCAGAAGTCGAGCATCCCAGGGTTTCGTGGGATCGTGCTCTGCTTTGTGCCACTCACCTGCTTGAGCTGATAAAAGACCCTTCTCTCCCTACAAGCACGGCCTTGTGGGGATTTAATATCCATTGGTGTTGGAGGCTGTTAGGAACAGGGAATAATCCCATTGCTCTGGTTGGGATGGGAGGAATTGCATGTGGTAAAAGCCGTGGTGAGGGGCAGAGCAGCCCCACACCTTTCCCTGCTGTCAGGGATGCAGGTGATGCTCTGCCTGCCTGCCTGCTCCAGAGAGAGATCTGGTTCAAGGGGGGCTCTTAGGGGCAGCAAATGAGATGCCACCAGCAGAATGACGGTGTGGGGACATAAATGGCTCTTTTCTCTCCATAGCCCATTGGATTCTGGTCACGTATGTGCGGAACACATGCTCTGCCCATGCAGATGCTTGGAGCTATCTGGAGAAGTTTCCGTGGCAGGGGTGGGCGGTGGGAGACCTTCAGGGTTTCCTCTGTCACTGCAAATCCCTTTGACCCTGCCCGGACTGGGACATTCTTCGCATTCTGGATCTCTTCATCTCTCTCCTGTTCATTTGAGGATGTGGATTAGCATGTAAAGGAGAGATCTGGTTTCAGAGTCCTCCAGCCCCCGCCCGGCTTCCTGCAGCCCCTTGTAACACGCTGGGGTTTTAAGGGTTGGGTTGCTTTCTTTTCCCCTCATCCACCTGGTTTGCATCTGGAGCAGTGACTGTTTCAGAGCCTTCCCAGTGGCTGAGCTGGTGGGAGCACTGGAAAACCTCTTCTGCTTCATTGTGACTTTGGTGGGGGGGTGGCCCCACATCTGCCTCCTGCATCCCTTGGAGTCTTTGGGAATCTTCAGTGACTTTGGGAAACATCAGCTCTGGTTTTGGTTGAACCCAAGAGACCAGAGCCAGCCCTTGCAGGGGTGTTGATGTGTGTGGCTTTGCATCAGAAGCATGGGTCAGGGGGGATGCTGGAGGCGGCTGCTTTTGCCTTGCAGGATGAAGGGGCTGAGGAGGGCTCCATCCTTACCTGTGTGGCTAAACCACATCGATGGCTTTGGGCTGTTTCATGCTGTGACTTCTCTCTGACACATGAGCTGAGCCACTTTCTAGAGCTGTATAATTAGAAGATAAGGATCCGAAATCTCATTTCCTCTCCTTTTTTTGGGGATTATTTCACACATAAATGCTTTGGATTTGAGGCCTGGCTCTGTGTTGAGCAGGTCCAAGGCTATTTACCCAATATCGAGCTGCCTGCATTTATCTTCCGTATCTTTGGGCATCTTAACATTCAGTGGGTTTGGTTATTCCTGAAAAACAGGGCAAGGGGGGGGAGCAGCCATCCATAGGGGTCTGTTTGAATGTGGCTTGAACCCACAAAGCTGCATCCTTCAAAGCCTTGGGCACCTAAAGGTGTCATTGCCTTTAGGTGGGGGCTCTTGGGGTGCTGGTAGTTGGGGTGCTGTGGATGTGCTCTGGTGTGTTGGGTGAACCCGTGGCTGCTCTTGGCTGTCTGCAGCAGCTGCATGATGGGGGGGGATGGGATGGGACAGCATCCTCGGGTCAAATTTGGCATTGGAATTACAAAAAGAGTTTCTATTTTGGGAAAAGTGAGGTTGGGAAGAGCCCAAATCTGAGTGGAGAAGGAGCCTGGGACCATCTCGAGTGGTGGAGCTGGGTCCCGCGTCCTGATCTCGCCAGTTAAAGTTCAGCATCACAGAATGGTTTGGGATGGAAAGGACCTAAAGATCATCCAGTTCCAACCCCTCGCCATGGGCAGGGACACCTCACACTAGACCATGGCACCCAAGGCTCCATCCAGCCTGGCCTTGAACACCACCAGGGATGCACCAGTGGTGTTTGCAGCCATGCCCATGTTAAGGCTCCAGCTGATGTATTGGGGGGGCTTTTGGCATCTTGTTCTCTCTGAAGCTCCCATCATGAACCCAGCTCTGACCGGGTGTAATCAGCCAGAAGCCCTTAGGAATCCTGGTAATGCATGGAAACACAAAGCTTGATTCCACACATCCATGTGCAGGGGTTTGGTGGGGGTGGGGGTTGTGTTCTGGACACCAAATCTGCTTTTTAAGCCCTTCCCTTTTCTTCCAGGAGCCGGAAAATCCAAATCCGCAATATCCCACCCCAGCTGCGATGGGAGGTAAGAGGAGCACGGGGGCAAGGGTAGATGGGCTTTAAGGACTCATTCCTGCCTCCCAGGTTTCTGTACTTAGGATTAAAGTTAACTTCTCCTTTGCTTTGTTATTAATTGGGTCTAATACTAGACCCTTGCTTCCACATAGCTCATTCCTCTTCCAGTGCAGGAGTAAAATCAATTGGTAGAAGCAGCATAAGCTCCACCAACAAAAATCCCCATTGATAACAGAGTGATGTGATTTATCTGATGTATAAGGAACAAAATGGATCCTTAATTCCCACCAGCTGCTGGGACCTTTGCTTGCTCCAGTGTCCTGGGGCAGGCTGGAGCTTCCTGCATCTAATTGCTTGTGAAACCTTAATGACTTGAAAGCTGCCTTGATTCATTGATTGTATTTCCCTGCTCTGTCCTGACAATCCCAGTGTAAAGTGGGCTGTTTTTCCCTCCCTTTTCCAGGTGCTGGATGGTTTGCTAGCCCAGTATGGCACTGTAGAAAACTGTGAGCAAGGTAGGACTGAAAGAGGTGTATTTGAGGTGTTTTGTGCCCCAGCACTTTTGGGTGGGGAGAAGGATGAGGATGGAAGCAGTTTTCCTTTGCCAGCAGAAATCATGGCTAAAGATATTGGGGTTTTCTTGTTGTTTTGTCCCTGCTGCTAAAAGAGATGCCCCATGCAGTGCCTATGGGTGTCCCTGCATTGGGTGCATCATTTCTGTCACATCTATTGGTACCCACCAGGAGCTGGTGCAGGGGACAATGCAGGATGCTCTGTGGAGGCTGGCCAGGGAGCATCCGTCTCCACTCAGCAGATTTTATCTCTGCCTCTAATGGTGATCTGTTGAGACAGGAGGTTTAATGCTGCCCCTGGGATGTTTAATGAGAGCAGAGTTACCACAACCCTCTTAGAAAGGGAAAAGAGGGCTCTGAGGAGCTCCTGGGACTGTCCCTGGGCTCCGGTGCGGGATGCCCGCATGGACTTGGCTTTGGTGGCTTTACTGCAGGGCGCAATGGCACATCAGGATCCTTTGGCACACAGGATGCTCTGTGCTGCCCAGGATGAATCCCAGCCTGAGTGCAGGAGGAAAACACTTGCAAGCCTTGGTCTGAGGTGTTCCTGGTGCCTTTCTAATCCCTGCCCCTCTTGTTGCAGTGAACACGGACAGCGAGACGGCCGTGGTCAACGTCACCTACGCCAACCGGGAGCAGACCAGGCAGTAAGTGCCCTGCAGTCCTCTGGGAGCTTGGGCTGCCCTCCCTCCTGCAGCTCCAGCCCCTTCCCTGCTTGTGGAAAACAGGGTTCTGGGAGGCAGATGATCCCAGAATCCCTAACTGTTGGTAAAACTGCAGGATATCTTTGAGCGCACCCTTCCCGAGCTCTGATTTCCTTCACCTTCAGACAGACATTGAGGTTTTTAGGCTTTTCTCTGCAGTTCAGGGATAAACCCATAACTTTTTGTTTAAGGAAAAGTGGAAATTTCCTTGTACTTCCATGATTTTAGGAGTTTTGTCTCTAGAAAAAGCAATAATGAGACCAAATAGCACAGGAGCTGGTAGGTATCGGGCAACACGGGTCCTCCCTGGCTGCTGCCTGTATCACTGGGACGCTTGCAGCTCCCTTCCCATCCCGCCCAGGGAAGATCAGGCTTTTCCATGCTGTTCATTTTGTGTTCTTTTTGCCCTGAGCACGTGCTCTGGAATGGGATGGGAGCAGCACTTCCCTTGGAGGGCAGCCTGGAGGAGCACAGGGATTGATGGATGGGTTTTTATCTGGGAAGGCTTCCATCACCGAGGTGGACACATCCCAAATGTGGCTGCTGTGGCCACGCTGCTGTCCCCAGAGCCATCTCCTGTGGTCACTGCCAAAGTGTTGGCTTCCAAATGGTCACTGACTGCGTACTTGAGCTGTGAAACCCAGGCTTGCTGTGGTCGCATGTGTGGCCGCAGCAGCCTTCATGGGGGAACCACTGTCCTGTTTGGCTTCATGCAGTAACACGGGCAGGGAGCTGTGGGATATTCCTGGTTTGTCTTCCTTTCCCTTTGCCATCCACACCAACCCAGTGCTTTGCACCCCATAGGGTGGAGTATTTTGCACTTCTTTTACCAGCAGCAGTTTTGTGCTGATAGTTTTGCTCTTCCCTGCTCCTTCCTGCTCCAGGGATGCGCTGCTTCATCAAGCATCTTTCTCTGATCCCCTTGCATCCTGCAGGGATGGGGCTGTGAGCAGGGAAAGGCTCAGTTCAGCCACTTTGAGAGGTTCTTGGGTTTGATGTGGGTTTATTTTGAGGCACTGACCACTCTGGAGCAGTGGAGAGCATTGGCCAAAGCTGCCTCCTTGCTCTTGCTGCCAGCCCCATCTATCGACAGCTTTCAGCTCTTGCAGTCCCTGAAGTCCTGCCAGGAAAGGGATTTGAGATGCTGGCCACGAACCATGAGGAGGAGATGTGGGAATTGCTCCCTGCTGGACCCTGTCCTTGCCCTGGGGGCTTGGAGAGTTCCCCTCAAAACATTTGGGTTCATCCAGGTCCCCACAGCACCAGTGACATCTCCTTTCCCTGCTCCCAGGCGTTATGGCCAGGGAAGGCTTGGCCTGGTTTGGGTCAAGCTGCTGCTGCTGCGCTGCCGCGCAGTGTGGGAGCATGGCAGGATGGATCCCTCACCCAGCCCCTCTCCCCTTCCAGAGCCATCATGAAGCTGAACGGGCACCAGCTGGAGAACCACGCGCTGAAGGTCTCCTACATCCCCGACGAGCAGTCCCTGCAGGGCCCGGAGAATGGGAGGCGCGGAGGCTTCGGGGCGCGGGGTGCTCCCAGGCAGGGCTCCCCGGTCAGCGCGGGGGCCCCGGTGAAGCAGCAGCCGGTGGATATCCCGCTCCGCCTCCTGGTGCCCACCCAGTACGTGGGTGCCATCATCGGCAAGGAAGGGGCCACCATCAGGAACATCACCAAGCAGACGCAGTCCAAGTGAGTCCTGATTTGCGCCTTGTGGCTTGCAGTGATTTATGAGGTTGGATTATTCTGGGGAATGGGCTCTTGGAGGCCCCT
Source organism: Coracopsis vasa (assembly GCA_026283785.1). Taxonomy (NCBI): domain Eukaryota; kingdom Metazoa; phylum Chordata; class Aves; order Psittaciformes; family Psittacidae; genus Coracopsis; species Coracopsis vasa. Next base: position 57,589 of record JANHGB010042184.1, read on the forward strand.
CCAGCCCCGCAGGGCAGTGTCCAAAAGCCACCTTCGCATGCCCTGCCCCAGCCAGGCTCTCTGCCTGCACTTCCCTACATGTCTCCCTTTGCTGAGGCCATCCTGGCTGGGATGGGACCCAGGCAAGCACGTGGGGAAGTTGCTACTTCAGCCAGTCTCATTTAGCACGTTCTTGTTGAGCTTCGCCCCCCTCCTCTTGTGTTTGACCCCTGAGCTTATGTTGGCTCTGGCTCTTGTCCCCCAAGGAAGGCTTTATCTAGGACGTGGAGTGATGGACAGCCCAGCCCAGCCCCCAGGCACGTGCTTGCTCCACCACTTCATCACTCCTGTTGCTTAAAATAAATAGATGCTGATGCCTTATTTGGGTTTGTGTGATTTGAGCTCCTGACCGCTGCGTCCACGCCGAGCATCGAGCCCAGAATTAACTCCTCTTGCCTTCCCGGAGCGCATATAACCTTACAGTGGAGCGTGAGCTCCATGGGGAGTGGAGCAGCTGGCACTTGTGCTGCTGGGAAGCTGCAGAGCTGCTTCCTCCACCCCAGCTCCCATCCTGTGCTTCCAGGATTGACGTGCACCGGAAAGAAAACGCAGGAGCCGCAGAAAAAGCCATCAGCATCCACTCCACCCCTGAGGGCTGCTCCGCTGCCTGCAAGATGATTCTGGAGATCATGCAGAAGGAGGCAAAGGACACCAAGACGTAAGGTTTCCTCCGGCCTTTGTGCGCATGTGTGTCCCTCCTCACCAGGCTGTGGTACCAGCCTAACACCCAGGTCCTCCTGATGCTCCCATGTGTGCCGCAGCTTTGGTTTGGGGTACTCCAAGCAAAGGGATTTGAGCTCCCCGCATCCCTGTGTACCGAATCCCTGCTCTTGTGGCTGCAGTGATCCTCATGTTGGTTTTTCCCCCTTCCTCTCTCAAGAGCTGATGAAGTGCCTCTGAAAATCCTGGCCCATAACAACTTTGTGGGGCGCCTGATCGGCAAAGAAGGGCGAAACCTGAAGAAAGTGGAGCAGGACACGGAGACAAAAATCACCATCTCCTCGTAAGGCTGCTCAGGGCCTGGGGCGGGTGGGGAGGATGAGGAGGAGAGGGGTCAGATGGGAAGCCAGGTCTTGTATTGTCTATATTCCCCTTCGTGTCCCTTCAGCATCCCCTTCCCATCCCTCTGGGGCTGCAGAGCTCAGGACCCGCTGGTTTGATTGCCTGGTTTTGGCACTGATGGTGTCTTTGTCATCAGCTTGCAGGACCTGACTCTGTACAACCCCGAAAGGACCATCACAGTGAAGGGCTCCATTGAGAACTGCTGCAAAGCAGAGCAGGAGATCATGAAGAAAGTCAGGGAAGCCTACGAGAACGACGTGGCTGCCATGAGTGTGAGTGGGGTTTGTCCTGCCCCGCGTTCCAGCCGATGGGAGCTCTGCAGGAGGATGCCCTGCTAAAAGCAACACCCGTTTCTCTCATCTCGCCCTCAGTTGCAATCTCACCTCATCCCTGGCCTTAACCTGGCTGCGGTTGGCCTCTTCCCTGCCTCCTCCAATGCGGTACCTCCGCCACCGAGCAGCGTCTCTGGGGCCGCGCCGTACAGCTCCTTCATGGTAGGTGAACACCAGGCAGCAAAACTGCTCCTGCTTCCAACTCGGGGATCTCCAGACCCTTGTGATGGTCAGGGTGATGCCTTCAGCATCCCCTGCTGTCAGCAGGAGGTCAGGTCCGGCACGGGTGCAGGATCTGGCCTTTCAAACTATTGTGTATGTGGTGGAGATGCTGCTCAGACCCTGCCTCAGTCCTGCACATCTCGGAGAGATGTGGGCATCACTTGGGAGAGGACTTGGAGCCTTGATCCCTGTGGTGGCACTGAGCTCTGTACCCCCAGCCTCCGGAGCAGGAGACGGTGCACGTCTTCATCCCCGCGCAGGCGGTCGGTGCCATCATTGGGAAGAAGGGCCAGCACATCAAGCAGCTCTCCCGGTTCGCAAGTGCCTCTATCAAGGTACGGTTGTCCCCGAGAGACCTTTCTGGGCTGGGAAAACCATTGGAAGAGCCCGGATGATGGGGCTGGAGACCCAGTCCTGCGGTGCAGGGGAGGGAGGGCAGTGGCCACCCTACCTGTGCTGCTCCCCACCGCAGCCACCGTCTCTCTTCCCCATCCAGATTGCTCCTCCGGAGACGCCGGACTCCAAAGTGCGCATGGTGGTCATCACGGGCCCTCCGGAAGCTCAGTTCAAGGTTCCCCGTGTGCTGTTGTCACTGGGGGGATGCAGGGTGTCCCTCTCTGCTGCCCCATGGAGCTGGGAAGGGAGGAGGAGGGTGGTCACCCCCGTTCTGACCCCCCAGTCTGTGGCTGGGTAATCCCATCATCAGCTCTCCCATGGGATGAGCTGGTTTAGCCCAAGGAACTGGGAATTGGTGGGATGCTGTCCTGTGGTGGGGGTAGGAGACCTCAGATGATGCCTGATGCGCTCCCTCCTCTCCCCAGGCACAAGGCAGGATTTATGGGAAGCTGAAGGAGGAGAACTTCTTTGGACCGAAGGAAGAAGTGAAGCTGGAGACGCACATCCGGGTCCCTGCCTCGGCCGCGGGCAGGGTCATCGGCAAAGGGGGCAAAACCGTAAGCAGGAGCACTGCTGGGATGGGAGCATCCTGGGGAGGGATATCCCTGGGGGTGGCTACTCCATGCAGGTTTCCCATAGGATTGGCTGGGATTTCCCGGAGGGGCTTGTCCTTCCCACACAGTGACTGGGGGGGGGTCTCTGCCCCTTCCCTGCAGGTCAATGAGCTGCAGAACCTAACGGCAGCAGAGGTGGTGGTGCCGCGGGACCAGACCCCTGATGAGAACGAGCAGGTCATTGTGAAGATCATTGGGCACTTCTACGCCAGCCAGGTACAGCCCGGGCAGATCCGGCACAAGTGATGGTGGATTCTCTGATGGCTCGTATAGGGTTGTGCCCACGTGTGTGGCCTCCTGTCGGAGGCTTTATTCCGGTGGTGTTGGCAGAAGTGGGTGATGGTGAGCTGTGCTTTCTGCTGTGGGTGATGGTGTGGTGGTAGGGGAAGCAGGGAGAGCTGTGAGGGTGCATGTGTATGTGGGGTGCCACCTTCCCAATCCAGCTTCTGGGGGAAAGCACTCTGGAAATAGGGCAGGAAGGGATTGTCAGGAGCTGCTTCACCCGGCCCTGCTGAACACTGAATCTGCTTGAGTTTGTTCAGCCTGGAGAAGGCTGGACACAGGGGCTTGGAGCAAGCTGCTCCAGTGGAAGGTGTCCCTGCCCGTGGCAGGGGTTGGAGCTGGATGAGCTTTAAGCTCCCTTCAACCCAAACCAGTTTGGGATCCTGTGACCTGTCACAACAAGCGGAGCCATTGGCCGTGGCCCTGGGGTCTCACCTGCGTTGTCCCCCTGCTCCCTCCTTTGCTCTTCTCATCCGCAGATGGCTCAGCGCAAGATCCGGGACATCCTGGCCCAGGTGAAGCAGCAGCACCAGAAGGGACAGAGCGGGCAGACACAAGCACGGAGGAAATAAGAGCAGCACCGACACCAGCGGGGAAAAGCGGAACGAGCCAATGCCAGGCTTAAGAGTGGCTGGGAATCAGTTACCGTAGACAGATGCTAACTTTTCATTAACCCATGGAGATTAAAGGCAGTTTGATTGGCTTCCGAGGTGGATGGCTAGGGTAAGGAAAACCATTGGATCCATTTTCAGCTCCACGTGCCAGGCCAGCTACTTAAATGACGTGAGAGGTGCTGCTGTGTGCCAGTGATGCTGAAGCCGGCGCGGCACCGGGTACCCAGGGATGGTGAAGCTGAGTCCCCTTTCATGGGTGCAGCATTCACCCTCTCATTTAAGTAGCCTCTGGAGGTTCCCATCCCAGCCCGGTGGCTGTGTCTCCCCTCCCTCCCTCCTGCAGCTGGTTGGATATTCCCAGAGTGGCTTTAAGCCTTTTGGAGCAGTTGATTTTGATGGGTTTTAGTTTTGGGAAGAGAAATCCCGGTGGATTTTTACCAACCCTCGTTGGTAACAGGATCCATTGTGGGCTAAAAAGTGATGGTTAAAAGAAATCTCCCCCCTTCCTATTAGCACCAAATGGATTTGAGTCCCTTGGGAGCTCTGCACCGCTCCAGCCTCCGAACCACCGGTGGGCAGGAGGGCAGGATTCCTCCTGCCTGTGCTGCCTGCAGTGCAGTGCCTTGTGGAGCCTTAGAAGCCAGGAGAGCACCTCTATTGCCCAGGATGATTTTTTTCCCCTTTCAGTTTTTTGAATGTTTCTTTTCATTTTTGGGTCAGTTTAAAGAAAAATTCCCCCTTTTTTTTTTTATTATTATTTTTATTTCTTTTGAAGCCTATGAAATAATGGCAGGAGTGGGACAAAAGTGACCATTTTTCCCTATGAGGAGGTGACAACCTGTCCTAGAGATGAGGCAGACGGCCTGGGGAAGGGAAGGGCTGAGGAAGCACCTTTGCTTTTCCCCTCTTCCCTTCAAGCAACAGCAATAAAACCACCACCAAAAAGAGAGAGAAAGGCAAAAAAACCACCCCTGCTTGGTAGGAAACATTGACTTCATCTTCAGCTCTTTAGTAACCAGATGATGGGAACTAAACACATGCAGAATGGTTTGGGGGGTTGGAGGGTTGAGCAAGGAGATGCCCAGTGCAGGGGACTTGGTTTTGCTGCCCAGTTCCTTTGGTGCATCCTCAGCCTTGGTTTCCCCTCCTGGAACAGGTTTGTGCCCCAAAATCCCATTGGAGTTTTTGAGGAAACACACAGGGAGTCTTCTAATGAGTGAACTCCCTCGGGGCTGTTTGTGTCCTAGAGAATGGTTTGGGTTGGAAGGAACCTTAAAGAGCATCTCATTCCAACCCCTTCTTCCAAATCTAAGTGGGGAAAAAAAAGAGTCTTGAAATTGGGTACATTTGGTGCATATTTCTCAGTTTTCCATTATTTAAAGAACAAACCCTCCCCACCACCCTCCTTTCTGCAGTAAGAATCACTGTTCTCATGAGACGATACCAAATATATACGTCAATGGAATGTAAGATGGTTACTGATTCCCGTCACTCTTACGTGGATTTGCTATTGTAGATCTATTGGAATGATTTGGTTTGAATAGTGAGTCTTTGGAAGGGACAGGAACTGCTGCCATCGCCTCTTCCAGGCAGGGGAAGGGCTTGTCTCCATGATGGGGCAGCCACAACGTGGGTTTTCCACTCCAAATCCAGCCAAAATGGGGGTTTACACTGATTTTTCCCGCAAATTGGAGCGGGAGGGTGTGGGAAAGCAACATTGGATTCATTGTAGGGAGAGGATGATGCTGGATCCCACACATTGGGTGGGAGGAGACCTGGGAAGCAACTCTGAGTGAGCCAATTTGCAGCTAAAAGGAGGGAATTGGGAACCAACCTCAACCTGGTGCTTTGAAGCAGTCGTTTTCCCAAGTGGAAACCAGCCTTCCCGCTCCAGCCACCGTTTTCCTGGCCTCCTCCTCCAAATCCAAGCCCAGCTTGAAACGCAGCAGGCCAGGAAGACGAGCGGCTTCCATTGAGAAGGGAACGTGGCAGCAGGTCC
>JANHGB010042185.1:0-43206 GCA_026283785.1 Coracopsis vasa
GGACAAGGGGTAATGGGTTTAAACTAAAACAGGGGAAGTTCAGGTTAGATATAAGGAAGAAGTTCTTTACTGTGAGGGTTGCCCAGGAAGTTGTGAATGCTCCATCCCTGGTAGTGTTCAAGGCTAGGTTGGACAGAGCCTTTGGCAACATGGTTTAGTGTGAGGTGTCCCTGTCCATGGCAGGGGGGGTTGAAATAGATGATCTTAAGGTGCTTTCCAGCCCTAACCATTCCATGATTCTGCGATTCTATGACATTACTCTAGATCCTACAGCTCTGGTAATCTTTTATCTTTAAGTAAAAGCTTATTTTCTATTGTATATCACTCCATATAGAATGGAACAATCACTGGCCATTGACTCTACTACTTCCTGCTGCTGAGAGCTAGAAAGATCTCAGAGCTCATAGATTTGGTATCACCAGTATCCACTTAAGGCTTTTATTGGGTGTACGTGGTAAAGTGTACATACTTAGACCATGTAGAGTCAATTCCACTCAACTGTTAATGAGGTTTTGATGGTCACCATAAGCAGAAAAGCAGCATATACCTTGTCTGCATCAGAGACGTTTCTAGTTCTATATAAAAATATGAACTTTTCTTTTCTGAAAAAATTCAAAATATTCAAAAAGAAAATCACTGTCAACAATATAAAAATAATCTGAAAATTACTTTTTGATGGAAGAGGACACAACAATTTGGATTATAATAAAAAACTTTTGCATGTATGAAACAGAAACAGCCTATTATAATTATTTAAGAAATTATAATGTTTGTTATAGCATATTAAACAATCCTCAAATTGAAAAGTCATGACAACATTAAAATTGGTAATTCTCTTTTTTGATGAGATTAAGACAGAATGTTTCCATCTTATAAAATGCTACATTTGCATATGCACAGACACAGACATATGTTTGCAAAATGCAGCCTGCTAGAAGACACATCTTTTTCTGAAACTTTATATGTGAAAAAATATTTTAAATTAAAAATCCTATTTTCTACACAGAAACAATCTCTTCAAAAAGCTCCCAGCCACAAGTGGTTGAAGTTTCACACTGGTAGAAAAGTAAACCCTATTGTTCTGTAAAGCCACCATACTATAAGGAAATGTTCTGGATGGTATAAACTACCTCAAAACTCTAGGTAGTTTGGAGTAAGTATAGATGATTCATAAATCATAGAATAGGTTGGAAGGGACCTTAAACATCATCTATGACTAACTACCTGCCACAGGCAGAGACACTTAATAGACCAGGTTGCTCCAAGCACCATCCACTCTGGCCTTGAACACCTTCAGGAATGGGGCAGCCACAGCTTTTCTGGGCAACCTGTGCCAGGGCCTCACCACCTTCACAGTGAAGAACTTCTTCCTCAGATCTCATCTAAATCTCCCCTTTGTCAGTCTAAAGCCATTCCCCCTTGTCTTGTCCTTACAGACCCTTGTCAAAAGCCCCTCTCCAGCTTTCTTGTTGGCCCCTTTAGACACTGGGAGCTTCTCTAAGGTCTCCCAGGAGCCTTTTCTTCTCCAGGTTGAACAACTCCAGCTCTCTAAGCCTGTCTCTGTAGGAAAGGTGCTCCAGCTCTCTGATCATCTTTGTTAAATTAAGGTTAAAGTAATGTGTGAGGTTACAGCTTCTCCTTATTTTTTTCCATATGCCTCCACCACCAGCACTTTGTCTTTAGAGAAAAGGGAGTCTATCTGTTCTTTAAGCCTATCATTTAGGTGGCTCTAGTGTACAAGTGGGATGCATGTTTTGAGCAATCCTGAGCTGAGCTGTAGTCCTGTGCTGTCTCTGATCTGCTGCTTTTCCTGTTGTGACAGGTTGGCGCTTCATCACAGTTTGCCTTTGGATCTGCAGATCTTGTTAGCCATTGTAGGGTGACCATCTCCATTTTTTTTCCAAGACAGAAAAAAGAAGAATGAAAATAAATCCCACATGTTGATTGTATTGAATCACAAAGCCAACATTATGCTGCGGTGGAAATTCCTTCCTTACGCTGATGCCTCCCCCCCGGCTTTCTGTCTTTGCTTGGAGCCAGTGGTTACTGGAACCACCAAGCCCTACATTTTGTCAGGCCAAATCCTCCCCAGCATCCACCACCACTCAGTCCCAAGCCCTTGAGGGAAAAGCCCAGGCTAGGAAAGCCATGCAAAGACACTGATGAAAGCCCATGTCAGCATTATACACATGCAGAGCTCCCTACCTCTCTGGATTAATGATTTCTGTAGTAGGCTCATTGCTGGTTTTACAAGTGTATACTCAATGCAGAAAAGGGGAGGAGGAGAGGGCCAAGAGGGGAGGCATCGAAGTTTAATGACAAAATCATGGCTAGCTTTGCCAGGGCATTTCATTATATAAGTTGAGCAGTAAGATTGTTTCCTACGCCCCTGTGACCAAAGGAATGCAGGGAGCACGCGGCTTGAACCAGACGGTGAAATGGATAGCTTACGGAGTCCAGGAACACGCGTAGGCTGTCCCAGCCACTGCAGTGTAGAAGTACAGCCTCGCCAGTGAATGAAAGAACTGCTCCAGAGTTTCTCTAACTCCGGTCCAGGGGATTAAACGATTCACTCCAGGGTTTGCAAGAGAAAGCCTGGGTAAGCCAGCCAAAGGCAGAGTGCAGTAAGCATGCAAGGAGTTCAACTCAGGATTCCTTATTAAAGGAATAGAAATGACAAAAAAGTAAAAATCCAGCAGCTAAAAAGCAAAAGGCTTCATGACTCCAGGCTGAAGGGTTTATAATGAACTGCTGATGCTTTCTGTGTTATTTCATTTTTCCAAATACATCTCCCAATCTCACACACACACACTCTCTTCCTTCTCCTAACTTTGCACGCTGAGGTCTCTGAAGCTAAATTGGCATTATTACTTATGCAGGTACTGCCCAGTGTCCTTATTTCACTGAATTATAAATTACATCTGATAACAGCAAATATTAACAGACAATCAACACCCATTTTTCTCCCTAAGGCAAGAAAAGAGACATGTCTGCACTTATTCCCCCAGAGGTACCTCCCCAGGTAGCAGCCTGCTTGCTTGGAACAAATGGTTTTCAAAGACCACTGTAGTAGTCAACAAGCTTCAACGACTAATGTCAAAGTTGTGGACTAATATATGCACAAGCTAGAAAAGCACCTTAAAAGTTAAGCAATAGTCTGGAAGTCAATGTATATTTTCCCTCCTGATATTGTTTCATCAATCTTGAAATATTCATGGGACTTGAAGAACAGGCAGCAAACGGGGATCTGGCTGTATAAGCTAGTGGTTAGTGGTCTCTGGTCAAGGCTTCTGGTGTCTAGAATAAGATAAAAATAATCTTTGCAGAAATCTCCCAGAAAGCTACTCATATCATGAAAATGTTTTATGACCTGTATTTTTCACTAGTTATAGTCCTAAAGCAGCACCAATGGCCTCCTACATCCTTCCCTTTATTATTTCCATCTGATAAGGTTCAATATCTCATCACCTGCAATTCTGGCTTTGGGAAGTTTATTCTAGGAGCTTAATTCTCCTGAGCACCCATTACAAAGGGAAGGAAGGTGCTGAAATCAGCCATGTGCATCTCACTTGCAATGGTTGATAACTAACTTCCAGATGTTTCATTACAGAGTGTTGCAACATCTGCGCCCTTTAGCGAAAAGACAGTCTTGCTGCAACAATGCAATTGGCAAAGATTGCAGGGAGAGGCAGTATTTTATATTACATTAGACTCATGGACCTGAGGAAAAACTAAAACTAGAAAGGTAAATAACCAACAAGTTCCTTGGTAAGCAAGGTGAAACAGGACCAGCAAGTTTGTGCTTGGGTTCCAAAATATAATTCACCTGAACAGTCGGTTCGCATCCAAATCGCTGAAGTGTTTGGCATCATGTCATGAACCATTAGCTGTTCACAGGTAATGGGGCAGGAGCAAGAAAACATTGCTCCAGCTCTTGACAGAAACTTAGGAGTAACTCAACAGAGACATCTTGGTTCAGGTAATCATACATCTACTGTCATTCCCTTTTATTAGTATATTCACCATTTTAAAAAAGTATTTAACATAATTATCAATGTGGGTATACATCATACAAAGCCATTTCTGAACTTTGCAGAAGCTTAGATCTCAACACAAATTCTACCCCAAATTCCCACATCTAGAGCCACAGCAGTCTTCAAGTCAAGTCTAGATGTGCTAACTGAATAGATGTTAAGCCAGTGTAATTTCCTAGGGGCATTCAAAAGTGCTTAAAATAAGTAGAGGATATATGAGTTTATTTTTCCCAGATATTCTTTTTATCCACAGAGTTGCTTGCCTCTGTTGGGTTATTAGGGGTTTTCATTGGTTTTGCTACCTTGTTTTCAAATGCTCCTGAGGATTTCCATCCAGAATATTCCTGCCACTATGAACAGAGAAAGCTGTGCAGAAAAGATAGCAGCTGAAATCTGTTGAGTATTCATCTTGTTTAGGCATAGAGGATGGAATGAATCTGGTTTAGACTCTGCTGTCTCAGACATTTGAACTTGCCTTTGTTGAGTGAGAAATTACTGACCATGAGATGTAAGTGATGAGCTGTTCTTTTCAAAACATGCTCTGAGTTTTACTTTCTTCCTAAGTTGACCCCAGAAATGGGAGATTCTGACAGAATAATCCCTCTGAGGTCAGTCATAAAATCATAAAGTCTCTTTGCCCTGCTGAACCCTACCTTTCATCCTGCCTCAGTCGAACAACTATTATGCCAAATATTATTCTTATTAATTCATAATGAAACAATTAACATAATCTGTGTTGGTTTTATGACTACTAGTTTGCAGAATTTCCATCAGTTCCAGAATACTTTGAGTTCAAGAGGATTGCTGCATGAAGAAAGATGTTTCAAAGGTTTTGGGGACCCCCAAAGGCAATGGAAATGCTTCTATTCCCTTTGGGGAGGGACTCTTCATTAGGGACTGTAGTGATAGGACAAGGGGTAATGGATTAAAACTTAAACAGTGAAAGTTTAGATTGGATATAAGTAGGAAATTCTTTACTGCAAGGGTGGTGAGGCACTGGAAAGGGTTTTCCAGGGAAGTTGTGAATGCTCCATCCCTGGTCATGTTCAAGGCCAAGTTGGACAGAGCCTTGGGTGATAAGCTTTAATGTGAAGTGTCCATGCCCATGGCATTGGGGTTGGAACTAGATGATCTTAAGGTCCTTTCCAACCCTAACTATTCTATGATTCTATGATTCTATTCTAAAAACTGCATCTAATCCCAGCATATTGCAACCATCCTGGGAAATCAAGCTCAGCCCGGAGTGCTTCAGAAGCTTTCATTTTATATCACTACTATATTATCATGAAAAGTCCCAGCCAATAATGAAGTCTTGCTATGCCAGCTGGTAAATAAACTTTACAGATAAGTGAACTACAGGATTTCTGCAGTACTGCATTTTGGTTTATCAAACCTGGCTGCAATGGCTATTTTCAGACCAAGTGAAAATCAAACTGCTCCTTTGTTGGTGCATATTCTAAAAAACCTAGTCCCTCGTTTTATCCTCTGAGTCAAGTTCATGTCCCAGTGATTGTCCCGCTCACCAGTTTTACCTCGGTTTCAGATGGAGAAAAGCATGTTGCTTTCTAGAGAAAAGGAATGGCCCAATGGGCAGGCTAATTTCAAGCTGAGATAGAAATGCAGGTTAATTCGCTGTCAAAAATGATCTGAAATAGATCTTGCTGTGCCAGCTGGTAAAACTGAAATGTTTTGTTTTGGGCTGAGCCACCCCAGGTTGGAAGCTGACATTTTAACCTTTTTCAATGAAAGGAACAAAAACAAAAGCAAAACTAGTAACAATGAAAAACACATACACAGAAACAAATCCAGATAAATACATAAATAAATAAAACCCCTTTTGGGGGGCAAAGCAAAAAAAAATAATATCAATATTCAAGTCCTGCTTCGGAGTATTTGCAAAACAAAACTTCTGATATGAGACAAAGCAGTGGAGTGTATAATGCCCGTGTCATAACCAAGAGGACAAGGCAGGGCTCCTGGGTATGACTCTGCTGATGCACGATGCCTTGGTATCGATGCCATAGCTAGTGCAGCAGATTGCCGCGTGTCCCAGTTATGATTTGCAGGATTTCATTCAGCCGCAGCCTGATGTGCACAAGGGTACAAGAACAACCTACAGCCGCAAGAACAAAGTGTGCTCAGCTCCTCTATCTTCCCTTTGCGTCACCAGACAAAAACGATGAGCTCCATGGTAAGCAGATATCTTCATTTGATTTATCTTAAGCCGATAACTTATTCCACTTATACTACAGCATCAAGGTTTAAAAAGAGATGACCCAGCTGACCTCCAGCAACATCCACCCAGCCCCTCTCCCTGTTGGCTCTTGTCAAAGTCCTGTCTGTCAAGCACTTGCAGACTTTCAGCCTCTGCAATCTCAGTATCGCAAGCAGCAAGAGTTTGTATACAAAGCTGTCACCACTCTCAAGAGTGGGTGGATTTTCCAACTCATCTGAAACCTGAGTGGCACTTCAGCCCTGGGATCTTTCTTCCTAGTGTCAACAGCATGCAGTGCTGCGCTATCCCGTTACACATTATCTTCGATCAAGTTGATGGGCAGGAGGGAACAGAGCCAGAAGTAATTGTGACAGGCTGAGTGTTTTTACAGGCACAATAGTTAATGGGCTGGTTAATGTAAAGGATTAGCCCCTTCATCCCCAGGACATATGAGAGGGGAGGAAGGGGGTGGTGCTACTCAGTAAGCCCCAGTAGGAAACACTGCAATCAGCTTGTAATCAGATAGAAGCATATCAGAAAAATCCTTTAAAATATCTTGTTGTTGGCACAAGAGCTGGCATTTCAGGGCCCTGATGCTCATGGTACTCAGCAAAAAAACCCAGAACCTTAATATGAACTGTACTTCAGGGGAGCAGGGAAGGGAAGAGAAGGCTAAACACGTGTTCTTCTTCCTCAGCTGGGGCATAGGAGCAGGAGGCAAAGGTGAAGCTCTCAGCTGCATGCGAGGACATCAAGTCTCCTCTCCCAAAAACTTCTCCCAACAGATGATGCAGTGTTATGTCTTTGTGTCGGGAAGTTCAATAGGCAGTTGCCTAGATGTATTGCTTCATGCTGGATCTCTCTGTGTGTACAGTGGACATCTGCCACATTGCCTAAGACAGCAAAGCCCACAGAGCTGACACTGAGGTTCCAGACACTCCCAGCTGCACCTACCTTACATTACAGAAGCATTATCCAGAGGAGTCCATCAAGTACTATTGTATCACCACTAAGTGTCCAAGCTTGTAGGATTTATGACCATATGCTCTCCTGGTTTATGCATTGTGAAGTTTGGAAACTCTTCCTCAAACTTCTCAGGCAGGCTAAAACCTCCTGCCTGATGGCTGGATCAGCTTACAGCACAGACACAACCCCAGCAAGACACTCCCCATGAAAACTGCTAAGTACCAGAAGAAAAGGGACCATCACCAGCAGAAATCTGGGAAGAGTTAGAAACAGCTTGATAACATCCCTTGGGGAAGATACATCACAAGGTGGTAGAAATCTGGGGCAGTAGACAGGACTGTGTTACCTTGTGTCACCAAGCCAAGGAGATTTGAATTTGTCTGTGGCCAGTTTCCAGTATGCTCTAGCATGTAATTGTTTGGGGTTTGCATTAGGCTACTGAGATTTAACCAATCCACACCAGTCCACAAGCCAAATCCCGATCTTTATAGCAAAGTGGTGTTTAGCATCTTCCCCATCACAGTAACTTTCAGCTGTGTCACATGGTCCCAATCACTAAAAAAGAAAAAAAAAAAAATGAGTTTAATTTGGAGAAAACTCATAGAAAAAATTATCTCCTTCCTTCCCTTCTTTCCACAGACGGCATCCTAATTTCAGTAGCAAGAAACATAGGAAGCAAAAATGTAATTCTAGATTGCGGCTTTTCTTTTACTTGTTTTGATACATTTTAATTATTTTTCCATAATAGTCATGGTTGGAAAGGACCTTAAGATCATCTGTTTCCAACCCCACTGCCATGGGCAGGGACACCTCACATTAAACCATGTCAAACAAGGCTCTGTCCAGCCTGGCCTTGAACACGGCCAGGGATGGAGCATATATTCTGATATCTAAGTGAAGGGAAAAATACATATTTGATATATTGTTGAAGGGAAAAAATAAAGAAAACTGTTTAAAATAAACTTGTGATTTTTCCATCTTCAGTTCATATTCACTTCAGCAGCCTCATAGCACTGTCATTATCACCATTAGCAGCCAGCTGATCTGTAGGACAGATCACTAAAAAGAAGCGCAGCACAGGGAATGATACGTCAGAGAAGAATTTAATTCGCCTATTTTTATGAATGTCCAAAATTTACATAGAGAAGTTGTTACAATATGCATTGCACTGAGCCATTCCCACCAGCCTCACTGAACATGTAAGGCACCAAGAAGAGATCAGATCCTTTCTAAGCCACTCAGCCACTTCATTGTTGTTTTCAAAAAGTGACTAGCACCTTCATAATGTCGAACAGATCTGGCCACCCTTTAGTCAGATATTTGCTCTCCACCATATCCCCACTGTCACTGACACTTTTCTTATACCTTAGCAGGAATTTTTTCAGCATCCCAGTTTCTGTGGGTATTATTTATGGAGTCTCACAGCCAACTCTGGTCACTGAAAGAGAGACAGACCTTCACCAGGGCACTTCATCTGAATACCTAGGGATGTGAGCACAGACAGGGAGCTGATAAAGCCTGAAGTATGATTTTGAAGATAAGAAAGAGTAGCTCAGCTGAAGTAGTCTACTCTATAGATATATAAACTTAGAAAAAATTAATCTCACCCTGCTAGTCTAATCTACAGAAGATGAGCTAAGAATTTTTATTATCATATTTCCACTATTATTTTGCAATAATGGTCTCTAATGACACCCACAAAGAACCAGTTTCTTCTCCTGAGAACCCTTCTTCCTTTTTCCCAAGCATGCATGTAAATTTTGCAGAAATTCAAATGTGGTTTCTGCTTCTGGTTCACATGCACAAAAAAGATCCAAGTTAACAGAGCTAAATTTTCTGCTCAAGGCATGATCCAGCTTTGGAAAATTTCCACATGTCCACATGTGCAAAAAGGTTGAAAGCAACTGAGATGCTGTTGTGAAATATGAGTGTCACAGAGAAGTCAAAAAGGAAAGTGATTGCTCTGTTCTCTGATCAGGGCTTGAGCAGCTTTCAGAAGATTAGCCAGGGGCAAAACCCTAAACTGTGTCACTAGCGTATAACATGAAATAATAGTCATTTTCTAAGAGGGATCCATTCAATTTTGGACACTGAATGGGCCAGGAGTTGTTCTAGCCCTACCTTAGAGGCAATACGTGATTTTGCAATACCAGTTAGAGTTTAGACATATGCTGTGGTTTAGGAAATAGTGAATGTTGTAGTAGGCCCAACAAAGAACAAGGTCCTCACTCAGCAAGGGACTCCCAAAAGCAATGGAGCTAGAAACCACCCTGCATCAAAGAGCTTAGAGACAAAGCCAGTATTATCATGGTCATTACAGATCAAGGCATCAAGAGATTAAAGGCTTGATTCTTATGCATGTATCTATAAATGTATACACTATTCTGGCATTGTAAAAGGACCCATAAATGACACTTGGTAACAGATAGTTATTATAAAGTATGTACTAAATCTGCTGTGCAGAATGGCCAGCGTCAAGAGATAAGACAGGGAGTGTATTTCATATTTTTGACCAATTCATAAATAAGGTAAAGAGACACCATAACATGCCCAAGTTAGAAGAAATCTGTGGCAAAGCTGTTAGTGAAGCCAGAGCAACCAATTTCTGATGAAGGACCTGTACTTTTCAGGGGTTGCTTTTATTTTATTTTTTTTTTCTGTAGAAGAAATAATTTAAACAAACATATATTTTAGCAAAGACTAGAGCTGTTTCAGCTGGAAGTGGACTTTTTAAATAACTTTTCTACAGAAAAACAATGTCTCAACTCTCAGCACAAGTGGGGAAAAGAAAACAAATATCTTCAGGAAATAACTACAGCAAATTTATCATCGATAAAGTAGTCAGTAGTTTAAATTAGACACACCTCATTTATAGATCTATTTTGATTTCACCTCCAATGGCAAGATACAAAAGAGAAGAAAAAATCACATAGAGATCACACACTGTTTCAAACAACCTTAGCAATACCTACTTTGTTTAGCAAAATTCACTTCACTTCTGTGTCAGACCAAAAGCAAATCAAGATAATGTTTTCATCAATGAATCAAGATAATGTTTTCGTCTAACAAAGGAGTGGGGGGCTAGAGGGATAAAAAAGGAGAACAGTTAAGAAGTACAGTTAATTAATGTAAGAATTTGACTGGATCAATCCACATGCTCATTTCAAGCCACTAAGCTTCAGGCTTCTGCACCTGGACCATTCAGGTTGCTTTCCACACTGACAAAACAGCAATTCTGATTCAATATAAACAGTGTTCCATACCACAGACAAATGACGTCAATTTAGGATTTATTTATACAAGGCAAGCTTAGATTGGAAGTAACAGATGACAAAAAGGATGAGATGATGAGGGGAAATCAAAAACATAATTGAGATCAAAGCCGTCACTCAGCAAAGAATCTGAAAATATGCGGCATGTTAAGCATATGCTTAAGTGCTTCTAGAAATGTGTGTGATCTTTAATTATAGAAGAAAACTTCACATTTATTCCAAAAGAACTGAAATAATTGTTGTTTTTGATTAAGAAAGCAATTCATTTATTTATTTTATTGGATTCCATGTGGCTGAGAGATGTCTAGACATGCAGGGAAAATTATATACACTTACATGGTGTTAACATAAGGCGTAGTAGAAAAAAAGAAGTAGGAAAATGACTGAGGGACAGCTCTACCTGCCCAGCTCACATACCTGTTTTCCCCAGCATCATTCTGTAAAATTTTACAGGGCATTTTACAAGAGCGTGTAGTGATACGACAAGGGGGAATGGCTTTAAACTGACAGAGGGGAGATTTAGATTAGACACTAGTAAATTATTCTTCCCTGTGAGGGTGGTGAGGCCCTGGCACAGGTTGCCCACGGCTGCCCCGTCCCTGGCAGTGTTCAAAGCCAGGTTGGACAGTGCTTGGAGCAACCTGGTCTAGTGGAAGGTGTCCCTGCCCATGGCAGGGGGGCTGGAACTGGATGATGTTTAAGGTCCCTTCCAACCCAATCCGTTCTATGATTCTATGAAAATTATCCATTTTCTCACTGAGAAAAAAAGTAGCATTCCATGGTTAAACATTGTAAACTAAAAATAAAATGAAGCTTATTAAGTGGTTAATTCCCAACCTTTTCCCAATAATCACCTGAAAATCCACTTTTTTTTCCTGGCTAGCCCACATAGTTGTCTAGACAACCAACACCTGCTCTTAATTAATGACTAATATCCCAAACCGGAAACAGTGCTCCCTTGTAACACAGACATGACCTCTGATCATCTCCTTCTACCAACAAATGTTCAAAACAGCTGAAGACGGCCAAGCCCAGTTAACATCGCCCACCTGCTGCGGCAGCTACTGAAGCCTGGACTGCTCTGCTGTGCTGAGTTCCTTAAGGTTTGGTTTTGTTTTGTTTTTTCTGCTGTGCTGTGTGCAGTGACCTGAACTGGCACAAATCCGGCACTCGCACACCCACAAATTTGGAAAGAAATAGAAAAAAATATCCAGGCTGTTTGTTATATGTTTTCTTTCCAGAGAAAGGCATGGCTTCTGCATTCCACTAGCACAGCTGACAGTAGCTTGTTTCCCATGACACTCAGATAGGTGGGAGCCCTTCATTCAGTGTGGTCTATGACTAGAGACATCAGGGTCTCCGTGGAGAGGGCAATCTCCAAAGAGCAAGTGCAATGTGTATTTTAAAGTTGACCAGACTCTGCCCAACAACCCAGGAAAATCCTGATAGCCAAGATGTGGATGAATCTGGTAATCAGACTGGGAAACAAAGTTCTTCCAGCAAGAAAGGTGAGTAACAACTCTGATCGCCTCCAGCGAAACTTATCTTTTCAGCTCTAGTCACAGGGGTATGTCAAAAGAAGTCCAACTTTGCCTAGCCATTATAAAGAGGAGATCTGATGGGGTTACGCCTCCCAGTGGTGCTGATGTTGATGCTGATGGCTGGGTGATGTTTGTTTCCTAAAGAAAAAGACAAAATCTCATTTTGTGTAAGTCAAATGCATAAACGGTAGCTAACGGTGACATTACTTCTTTAAAAGCATAGCCCAAATGTAAGACCTTAATGTGAGAAAGCCACAGCTGACATTTTTTATCTTATAAACTGTCCATTAATTCTTAGTCTAAAGCCTGTATCTCCCAGTCTGTTCAATTAGCACTGATTATTAAAAGGTTGCAATTTTAACTGAGGGAGCTATCATTTACACAATGCTTTACCCTTGCTTACTAGTATCTCAGACTTCCACTAGCAGAGAAAGAAAGAATTATAGGACTGTCTCTGGTTGCTGCGACTCAGTTGTTCATGCTACTCATTTGTTAACGATGACCATATCGGCACAGATGAGCTAGCAAACTTGCAAGTAACTCTTGGCTGCTGTTTAGGAGATAGAAAGGAAACATTTCCAAAACAGGTTTCCATGCAGCCAGGCAGTTCTGAAGGGTAAGAGTGTTATGAGTATATGCAGAATTTGCTCCTTCACAACTTGTCCCTGTGCTAGAGTATGAACATAAATGTAACTTGAGGGTAATAACAAACAATCTATTGGATTCCTCTAAAACAGACTTTGCTGCTTTCTATGATATCCAACTTCAAGAAAGCAATGACTTCAGCACTGCCAGCTGCTGGCTTCCCATACTGCTTCTATAAGCCCTCCACAGGGCAAGCTGCTTTTGGTTTAACCACGATTCCAGCTTTTCTCCTCCAAATTATACATCTCCTTTTTTTGACATCAGTCATGTAGATCTATTCAAACCAGACCATGCTAGGCATCCCCTGGTAATAGAAGGAGGGAATGGACATGTAATAACCCAAGTAAGTGAAAGTTGGCTTGTCAGCTCATATGGACCCATGTAACCACCGATTTCACACCAAGAAGAGATGTAACCTGTAATTCAATCTAGTACCTGCAAGCAGCAGAACTCTTCTCCCTAAGGGAACAAAATACATTATGAATGCAGAAATCTGGGGTGGAAATTGAAATAAAAATTTAAATGAACTGAAAACTTGCAGTTTGCTCCAATTCCCAGACAGATTTCTTAGGAAGATCCCCACCCTTTCTTGCAAACCTTGGTGTAAAGGCAGTGTTTTCACACACACGCACATGCATTTGCACACATGAGTGGGCACATGCACTTTCTCATTTCTAGTTGCATGCTATGAACAAGGCTTAAGCTTATATGACCGGTTAACAGCCCCGGGAAAGGACATTGGTTTTACTCTTGCTTTGTGACTTGGGCTGGAATAGGGAGAAAGGGATAGACTGAGAGGTGAATTGTGCAGAGCAGCAAAAGACAGATGAGATGGAAAGGCAAAAAGAGGAAAGCAGAGGCATTTGCTGTATTTGTTCAAGTTCATCCACCTATTAAAAAAGGGCAAATGAGGAGTGACAGGGAGGTAACATTGAGCAGGCCTTCACCATTTCATAAACCATAGACTATAATTTCAGGGAGTAGGAACTCCAGATGACAGATTTTTGGACCCAGCTACAGTGCTGTCGTGAGGCTGGGGAGAGGAAGAAGAGGGGGGTGACTGGGAGGGGGGCAGAGCTTGTGGAGAGGAGAGAGAGGTGAGAAAGGCTGAGGTCAATGGCAAGGTGCTGGTGGCAGCTCGTGTTCTGAGGTCTTCCGTCATAGGCACAGCAAAAGCTGCTGCTCAGTTTAGATGCACTTGGATAAGGAGCACTTCATAAACTCTGCACACAACCATGACATAGCTGGGAAAAGCTGACCAGCTCATCTCCTTCGGGGTGGCTGCTTATGCTGCATTACCTGAGATTTTCCCCGACCCAGCTTTACATGACTCAAGTGCCGGAGGCTGCGTTAAGGAGGTGTGAATGTCAGGAGTCTGGATACCAGCCAAAGCTCATGAAGGTCAAGAGAGGATTTTTTCCACCACCTTCAACTGGACTTTCAATCAATTCCAGGTTCATACTGAGACTTTCTCTTCATATACCCAAGAAAATGAGATGATGTGCCATGTAATGAATGGGACCACACAGGAGTGACTCACTTGGGGTACCTCTTCCATGTCAAGTTTGCTGAGGACGTCTGGGAACATTCCTGTTTGGGGTACACGGAAAATGAGTGTCCCAGCAAATTTTTTACTACAGAAGTAAGTGGCCAGAAGAAGTGGCCAAGACAATCTCCTAGGCAGGAAGATGTTCAAAATATGGAGACAACATGCAAAATTAGGTCTGGAAAGGTAATATGGTGATTAGTAAATCCTGGGATGATTTCTTTGCTTTGGGGACATTTTCAGCCACCAAAGACAGACGGCTCAGACAGCCAGGCAGAAAAAACTCAGCTGCTGCTCCTTCACTTACAAATATAGGACCAGAGCAAGTTTCTCACCTGACAGGAGGTGCTGGTAATGTAAAGACATTTAAGTCAGTGAGGCAATTCAACGTTGTGATTGAGAAGGAGTTGCTCCCTTAGCTTTGCTGGTCCTCATCTGCTTTAACTGCCTTTGCAGATCTCACCAAACGTGCTGAAATGCATCTTCAGCTTTGCCATCAGCTCTCAAATAAATTACCACGGAGAGGTGTTTAGAGACCCCATAGTTAGCAATGTGTTTTGAAAAAAGTATTAAAGAATGATGAAGAGTTGCTGAAATTTCATGTTACAAATATTTTTACAGCTTTAGCCCTATTTTTAGTTAACAAATCATCTATGGACCAATTATAATTTCCTTCACACATACTAAGTACACACAAGAATTTGCCAAATACATTGGTGCTAACCCCAAACATTCAAAAAACATGAGTCAGCCTTCTTTCTGCTTTCACCCCTCCCATCCCAGTCATATTATCAACTTAAACTTCATCAGATTTTTATTATAAAAATGAATGTAGACTCTTTTTATTTGCTTTCTCATACTGAAAATTTTTCCATTTTGCCCTTTTAAGGGTTCTTCTGCACTTCTGAGGATTATTACTGTATCTTCTGTTTAATAGAAACCTGAGATTTCCTCATAATTACTTGTCTTTCAGAGTGAAGAAGGCACAAAAAACTCTCCAGGCAAAGACTGGGACAAAAGCACATACAATCCTTGGATTTCCTCATTCTGGTTGTACCTGTGTGGTCTTAGGTATTTCTTCTTCATGGAATATGCAAGTAAGCAAATGCTGTGATTACTGTTTTGTCTTCCCAGCTTGGATGGCACTTGGACTGAGGGCATGATCAGACCCTCATAAATGTGTATTGGAGGAAATTGAAAGTTTTTTTTAAATGGAGAGACATTCTGTCTTTCTCCAAGCTGGTCATGGTGATTAAAGGCCATTATTCACTTGCCTGAACATAGGTGTTCAATGCTATTTGAGATGCTCTAGGGTATTCCAGCTGCTCACCAACATCTGGAGGACCATGAGTCTTCTGTCAGACCTGTCTAGTATCCACAAGCCCCATGTGGATGTTTGAGACTCCCAAGAGCCTTGAATCACATTAGGCATCTATTTTTAGGAAACTGTGTGCCCTTTCTCCAGCATAGGGAGATCCAAGTAAATGGGATCTGAAGATGGCCTAAGCAAATTAGTACTTTGTGTTGCAGTGGATTTGTGGTAAAGTTTCAGTTCATCCAACAGCATGACAACTTACTTAGAATTATAGAATCATAGAGTAGTTAGGATTGGAAATGACCTAAAGATCATCTAGTTCCAACCCCCTGCCATGGACAAGGACACCTTAAAGGCCTGGGAGCAAACTGTGCCCATGTGCAGAAAGATGAGCCAGCAGGAAAGAAGACCAGCCTGGCTGAACAGAAAGCTTTGGCTGGAACTCAGGAAAAAAAAAAATAAATGAGAGTTTATGACCTTTGGAAGAAAGGGCAGGCTACTCAGAAGGACTAGAAGGATGCCGTGAGAGAATGCAGAGAGAAAAAAGAAGGTCCAGGGCTCAACTAGAACTTAACCTGGCTAGTGCTGTAACAGACAATTAAAAAAATGTTTCTATAAATACATTAGCAAGAAAAGGAGGCTTAAGGAGACCCTCCATCTTTTATTAGGTGCAGGGTGGAACAGTGACAAAGGATGAGGAAAAGGCTGAAGTACTTAATGTCTTCTTTCCCTCGGTCTTTAATAGTAAGATCAGTTGTTCTCAGGGTATCCAGTCCCCTGAGCTGGAGGACAGGGGCAAGGAGCAGAATGAAACCCCCAAAATCCAAGGGGAAATGGTCAGTGACCTGCTACACCACTTAGACACACACAGGTCTATGGAACCAAATGCAATCCACCCAAGGGTACTGAGGAAGCTGGCCATTATCCATTATTTATCAGCAGTCCCAGGCTAAAGAGGGAGGTCACAGGTGACTGAAAGTTATTAATGACCTGGACAAGGGGAAGAAGTAAAACCTCAATGAGTTTGCAGACAAAACCAAGTTGGGCAGGTGTGTCAATCTACTTGAGGGTTGGAAGGCTCTACAGAGGGATCCGGACAGGCTGGATTGATGTGCCAAGGCCAGTTGTATAAGGTTCAACAAGGCAAAGTGCCAGATCCTGCACTTGGGTCACAACGCCATCCAATGCTACAGACTTAGGGATGGAAAGTTGCCTGTCAAAAAAGGATCTGTAGGTGGTGGTCAACAGCGAGTTGAATATAAACCAGCAGTGTGCCCAGATGGCCAAGAAGGCCAACAGCATCCTGGCTTGTATCAGAAATACAAGTGATTTGGTTTTTATTCATGTACCTTTTTCTAAATATCAAAATTCATAAATGGATTATTAATGAGCTTCCATTGTGCTGATGGGGTCATGGAGAAAAAAAACTTAACAAATCCTTGTTCCTTTTGCTTTCATGTGATCCGAAGGACCACAGTCTGTAGGTGCCTGGATCAATGCAAAAGTTGCAGCCTGATCAACCAGCACTCAGAAAAGTGAAGCAAAATCCCCCCAGGATCCCAGCCGTCTTTAATAGTGTGCAAAAAAGCCTTTTGACAATCATGAGCAGGGAACTGGTTCATAGAATCCTAGAGTGGTTTGGCTTGGAAGAGACCTTAAACATCATCTTGTTCCAACCCACAGGCAGGGACACCTTCCACTACACCAGGTTGCCCTATCCAACCTGGTCTTGAACACTGCCGGGGATGAGGCAGCCACAGCTTCTGTGGGCAACCTGTGCAAGGGCCTCACCACCCTCACAGAGAAGAACTTCTTCCTCATATCTCATCTAAATCTCTCCTCTGTCAGTTTAAAATCATTTCCCCTTGTCCTGTCCCTACCTGCCCTTGCCAAAAGCCCCTCTCCAGCTTTCCTGTCAGCCCCTTTAGGCACTGGAAGCTTCTCTAAGGTTTCTGCAGAGCCTTCTCTTCTCCAGGCTGAACAAGCCCAGCTCTCTCAGCCTGTCTCCATAGGAGAGGTGCTCCATCTCTGGGAACATCTTTGTGGCCTCCTCTGAACTCACTCCACCTGCTCCGTGTCCCTCTTGTGTTAGGGGCCCCAGAGGTGAACACATGAGTGTTTCTGCATAACCAGAACCAGAAGAAGGTCCAGACACGTTGCAGGAAGAGAAGAGACTGCAAGGCAGTAATGGGATGGCTTCCACACCTCCAAATCAAACAGAGCTCTTCCTGTCCAACTAACTTTACAAGGGATATGTAGAGGCTTGACTGTCATTTTAAGGTCATAACTTAAATATACGTTAAACTTCCATTATAGCTAGGTATACGCATGAACTGTAGTCTGTCTTTCTACATGGCTGATGCTTATAAGAGCATGTTAGTACCCTTTGCAATTCAGGACTTTCTTTTTCATCTAATTGAAGAGGGCCACAGAAATGCTCAGCACATATAACATCATCTGTAAAAGGCTTCTTTTTGGACCAGTGTTCATTACTGTGCACTGTGGCAGACACTGAAGTAAATCCCTCCTGGCCTGTGTGGTTTTGTGAGAATCCAGGAAAAAAAAATTTAAAAAGTAAATTTCACCAAATCAGCTTTCTAAGCAGTGACTTTCCTTGCGCTTTCCTAGAAACCCTGCTCTGCTTTTCCCATCTCCTGCCAAGCTGTATAGAATTGGATGAGCATAATTTTTCTTTTTCTTCTACGTGAGCTGGTGCCAATGCAAGTAAGTTTATTATTGTAACTTAACCCTCTCTTGCAAAGTGCATTTAAATCACCTGGATTTACATTTTGAATGAAACCGGAACTGACCCTACTTTGCTGGAAATTTAGCTGTTCTTCATTTAATTTGCAAGGGTTTAAGTCAGCTGCAGTGGATCGGGGTTAAGAGAGTCTCTGGTGAGAAAAACCTATGAGAGGAGAGAGCAGCTAGAAGTAAAACAGGCTTACAAAATCCATGAGATACTCAGAAACAGTGCCGTCTGGCAGTCTTCAAATTCTACCTGTCCTGATGCAAAGGAGAACCCATTTTAGGGATTGGTTGGTTTGTTTGCTTGTTTGTTTTTCTTTTAAACAGGATTATAGACACCTATAATGAAATCGAACCTGGAGGCCAAGGAGTGAATGGGTGTCTGAAGGCTGCCTTCACTATACGGGCAGAATTGAATGACTAACACAGACTTAAATAATTTGCAGGCATCTGATATTAAAATGAAAGAAATACCACCCCCACATCTACTGACTGGGAACTGTGCCCTGCAGACACTTTTAATGGCTAATGTGGCTCCATGCACCCTAACCTTTCAGGAATGTTTTTTCGGGGAGATTTATTGATTTTTCTGGATCTAAACAAAAGCACAGGGAAGGGAAAAAAAAGAAAAAAAGAAAGAAAAAAGAGACTAATAATAATAAAAAAGCTAGCTGAGATAAAAAACAGCTGATAATGACCCTCAGAGAAATCCTTAGAGGATCTTTCTGCAAAGTCATTCTGAAGATGTGGCAGCTTTGTAGATGTAGTACAACCAGGTCAGGACATCAAGTGGAGTTAAGAAAGTCAGAGAAATCACTTAGCAGGGTGATTTCCAGGGTATCCATCACTAAGCCTAGTAAACAGCTCTACAATCTCATCTGCCCCCAGCAAGAAGCAATGTGATCAAGAACAATGAACAGAAATAGCAGTCTTCAATGTTATTTATTGGAAAATCGGCTTATATCAGAATCTAGAGTGTCTAGACTAATAATAAATTAATTAGGAGTTTATTAGTTTATTAGACTAGACACTCTAGAATGTAGAATGCATTGTGTCTTTAATGTTGAAAAAGGAATTCCAAACAAAACAGGTCTTTCGAGTCAGGGGCAATGCTTTGAAATGAAGTATTTAGCTCACTAGCATCATCCCTCTTCCATTTCATTTCTAATCATCAGAATGACCCTCTGAGAAGGGGGTCATTTAAGACAGATTCCTGTGAGTCAGTTAATTTGCCCTCTATATATGCATATCTAGCTTCAGCTACTCCAGAAAAGATACTTAGACAAGATACTTAGACAAGATATCAAATTTAGGTTGCTAATATTGAAATGAACATTACTCTTTCTTTTATACCATCCCCAGTTTCTACTTGCAGAATGAGGATATTGTCATTGCCACACTTCACTTGGTGTTCTGAAAGGTTACAAGCTATAAAAGCCAATGTAGTAGCAGTGGAAGCCTTGAAAATGCTTTCTGTTGCAACCAGGCTTAAGCAGTGTTGTCTTCAGTGCTGTCATTGTTCTTCAGTTTAGCTCTAGATCTTTCATTCTGCTTGCAGAGCTCCATCTTTTCATGTCATTCACTGTAAGTGAGGAACTATACCTAACTCTCATGAATCCCCGAAACCAGAGAAACAAAGGCTCTTCTTCACAACTTTGGGTCATTTTGAAATCAGTGGCTCCTAAAGTGGTTGAAAGGCTCTATTGGCCAGAACAGAAATGCTGCCTGATTGATATCATCATTTGTCACAGGGTTGGGGACGAAAAGTAAAATGTCATCTCACTTGATTCATGAAAGGCTGTCCTTCTCATCAGTGCTAAAGAATGTTCATTGTCCTTTTCCAATCAATGAGCTAAAGATAAGCTAAACCACAAGTGGTGTGTCCTCATCTCTGACACTCCTTTGAGCAAGAGCTTGGACAAGGTGACCTGCAGTCTCCTCTGACCAAATTTGCCTATGGTACAGGATGACTTTCACAGGAAAGGTTGGCTTGGAAGTGTGGAAGAAAGGGAGACCATCACCACAGGAAACTGAGGGTCACACATGCAGTGATTTGTCAGAAAGCCTGATAAACCAAGCAATCCCCCATCAGCAATCCAGCAAAGCTCAGCTTGGTGAGACTGAACCCCAAGGGAGCAAACACTATCCTGGTTCCCGAGAGGAGCAACTGTGCATGGATGAGTCATTCCAATTGCTGCATTTGGGTATTGCTATTGCGGCAGTCTGATCCCATCACTAACTTCGTAACCTTTGTCCTGCCTCAAAACTTTCCACTTTTGTCTGCACTGCCATTCCTGACCTTTGGCTGCTGTGCCAAATTTTTCTCCTACTCTATCATTCCATATCTGAGATGCAAACCTCAATCACATCATCGTCCCCAGCTTAAAATTTATCAAAAGAACGTATGTCAGACCTTTTTGTATTTGGTCACCGGCAATAACTCCAAAAATTTACCACATGCTAAGTCAAGACAGCACTCATTTTCTGAAGCCATCTTTCCTTGTTTAGAGAGATATTTCGCCATTGCCTTGTTGCTTTCTCTTGGTCAGTACTTGAGAGGTGGAGTCACTTATTGCCACCAGGCTTATAGGGCAAGCAGTCAAGGCTGTTAAACTTCATTTGCACATTATTAATCTCTTTGAGACACCAAGGGGGATGTTGAGACCAGTGCTGGCAAGTTTTAATTATTCACTGACCCTTAAAAACACCTATTAATAGGAAAGGCTAGAACTGTCTTCTTTTTATAGCTGCTCACTTACCAACATTTATAAAAAAATAGTAGGGGAGGGCAAAGCACATTGCTGGCACTTTTGCTAGGAATAGTGCAAAAGAGGGAAAAGGCTAGATTCAATTTTTTTATATATTTTCATTATTTAAAGATCAAAAATGCAAGGCAGCTTCTATCCAGAAGCTATTTTGCCATCTATAGCAGCAGGTTGATGGGGACTCACAGCAACAATGGTCCCATGGTCTAGTTTACTAAAATGAATAGCAAAATCTGGAAAATGAGGACAGCTGCTTCTGAGAGAGGGGATGGGTCTTTGCATACTGATCCCTGAGCAGGAAAGGCAGGTTTGCCGCTCCAGGCAGAATTGAGTTCACTTAGAGTAGAGATAGAATAGATTGATAGACAGATAGACAGATAGAGAGAGAGAGACAGACAGACAGACAGACAAACACTTTGTTCATAAGAGGGATAGCAGCACTGCAATCTTCTGCCAGAAATCTGAGGCCAACATGTTCCAAGTACTGCTGAGCAAGGCCCTACAAAATAAGTAGAAATGACCACAAATATGCCTGTGTTTTAAATTCTAGAGGAGTTGGCACTGCCTGGTAGTCTGCTGGTTGGAAAGGGAGCAGCTAAATCTATACAATTGCAGCAAGGAAGCCTTGTGTTCTCTGCAAGGGGTGAATTTGTCAAGCAATTTCCAGCACCCAAGCCAATGCTGAAGAAAGCCATTTGCAAAAGTGATCTTCCTTTTACGCAGCAACTTGTAAAAGCTGTACATGTCGCTTCAAAGAACAGAAACCACTGCTGTGGCACTTGGGTACCCAACCAAAGCAGATCACTCACAGGACTTTTGAACCTTTTGCTAAGAAGTACTCAATCTCAGTGTATTGAGAGTCAAAGTTGGGACATCAACTCAAGAAAATCATAACCCATGAAGACAGAAAGCAATGAAGGGCACCCAATGGGTTATTAACCAGGAAGTGTTTTCCTAGATTTAATCTCTTCCCTTGTCTTTAAATACAAAGGGTTTGGAGGAAAAAAGGGCCACTTCTCTTGCGCGTGCAATTCTGTGGCTAATGACAAGGAAACCAAGAAGGGCAATTCCACACAGCTCTGAGGATTGCTGTTTGGTTTTTTGTTTGTTTGTTTGTTTTATAAGGATGCTTGTGCTTGGAGAACAAATGGTCATATTCCAGCCACCAGCTGCAGCGCATATGGTAGACACAGACACCATAAACTCAGGAAAGTGATTTCCTCCTTTAGTTGTCCATCCTTCCTCAGAATTGGGATTTAGACTTGACTCCCCAAAGGAGCACCAAAGCCCTTGATTAAATGTCTATTCATATACACTGTGCATAATTAAACATCAGGTCTTTCTCTAACCATTTTAACTCTGTAAGAAGCACTTATCACATCATTTTCTGGCTAGGGAGTGAGAGAACCCACCAATGCTTCCTGCTTCCACGCTACAAAGTCTACAGTTAGTATCTTCAATGGGTCACTCAAATTCAGATAAATACTCTTTCTACATGGGCCACCGCAGAGGGATGACATGGTAGCAGTGGTTAGGTTTCTATTTCTAGCAGCACTGAAAGAAATGGAGAAACAGCAGGATTTTACTCAACTCTTTGAACATGTAACATTGGACACGTATTGAACATCGGTATGCTCATGTATTTCCATGAGGCCTGAGAGTGAAATAGTAGTCTTTACCATGGGGGAAGGATTGCATGTGCCTATTACTCAATTTGGGCATTTTAATCATGACTGATATATTTTATTCTCCATGCATCCTGCCTTCTAACCTCAAGAGCATCAACCTTTTTACTCACCACTTGCTGTGGAAAGAGCTGAAAACCCATTTGTACTAGATAACATGCTTTGGATTGTTTGATACTACATTGCTGTGTTTCCAATTAGGTTTCCTTGCTTTTATCGTCTTTGTGTAATCTGTTCAGTCCCTCCCACTAATTAGAACCTTATTTGCCTTTTTTCCCCTTTCAACAGTGTTTATCCTTGCATTGTTCCTTGCATCTCTGCTTAGCAAGATTGACTTCTGTTATCTTTGTTTTTTAAATATATATTTAGATTTCATTGGCACAGACATTTATTAAAGCCATCCAACTATTCATTACAGACCTCATGATTTTCCATAGTAAATTTTTTAGACAATCAACTCAGATCAACGTTATTTTTTGTCTCATTCTACATTCTTTCAGAGTTGTATTTTTTTAAAAGCCCACCACTTCAGATTATTACCTTCCATACATAACATTCACTCAGAATCAGTAGATATCTGATGATATTCTGATGGCTAGACCTCCAGATGTTTTATTTATCACGTTTGGCTTGTTTTCTAGGACCAAGTCCAAAACAGACTCTAATCTCAGTCTTGCTCAACAAATTCTGTAAGGGGTTGTGAAAAGTTATTAAGGGGGTAAAAAAGTCTTTACGCAACAAATATTTCTGCAAATCCTAGTGTTGTACTTATGTACTTAAAACATACCTTAATCAATAATGACCTTGCAAGAAGACTAATAAGGATTTTTGGGGAGGGCATGGAAACTCTCAGAATAAAACGATTTCCTGCCAATATAAGTCAGGAAGAAACTTTCCAAGGGCAACTTTCCATAATTGTTGATTAGGAGGCTTTTGTGCTTTTTCTCTACAGATGGCACTTGCCGCTGCTTGAGAGTCAGAACAGATTCTGGATCTGTAGCTTGATCCAGGATAGCAGTCTCCATGTCTAGAAAACAAATAGAATGAAGATGAAAGGAACCAAATGTGTAACATGCTGCAATGCCTTCCTGCCTGTATGGAGTCTTGCAGGGCTTGGAACTGAAAAACACCATACTAGAAGGACAAACCATGGCCACTTGAACTAAGGAGCATTCCTAGAGGTAAATAAAGAGGTAGGTGAAGACCAAGGGACTCAAAATGAGACAGAATAAATGAGCCAGTAAGCTTGAAATTAACAATTTCAGTTTAGTGAGCAAAAACATTTAGTCTTGTGAGATCCCCTCTGCAGTCCTGCATCCAGCTCTGAGCCTCCAGTATAAGAAGGATGTGAAGCAGTTGGAGCAAGTCCAGAGGAGGCCACAAAGATGAATAACGGGCTGGAGCACCTCTTTTACAGAGACAAGATGAGAGAGCTGGGCTTGTTCAGCCTGAGAAGAGAAGGGCCTGAGGAGACCTTAGAGCAGCCTTCCGGAACATAAAGGGCAGAAATGAAACTGGAGAGGGGCTTTGGACAAATGCAGATAAGGAGAGGACAAGGGGGAATGGCTTTAAACTGACAGAGAGGAGACGAGATTGAGATGAGATACTAGGAAGAAGTTTTCACTGTGAGGGTGGTGAGGCCCTGGCAGAGGCTGTCCAGAGAAGCTGTGGCTGCCCCATCTCTAGCAGTGTTCAAGGCCAGGTTGGATGGGGCTTGGAGTAACCTGGTCTAGTGGAAGGTGTCTAGTGGAAGAAGGAGAGTAGAACTGGATGACGTTTAAGGTCCCTTCCAATCTAAACCATCCTGTGATTCTATGATTCTGTGAACCTAGCGGTGTGGTTATCCTGAATGAACATGGCTTGGCAGTACTATCAGGGCACCCTCCCATTCCCTCGAACTAACACTACCTGCACCATGGGCTGTGAACCTCCTCAGATAGTGCCTCCCATGGCAGCGCCAGAAGAGGGTTTTTGCAGCCATATCAGGGCTAGGAGAAAAGTCTGTGATGGTGCTGAGTAACTGGTTGTCTCCACCCAGGTAGGAGGGAAAGAAAAAGGGGTCTTATTGCTCCCAGTGCCATCTCTCACCAACACCATCACTGTAAGATGAAGGCTCCTCTGAACAGATCTCACACTCCAGGTGAGGTCAGAGAAAACAGAGAGTAAAAGATGGTTTTGCCATTCTAATTTCACTGAAGCATTATGTTGCAGTTTGGCTTTCATGAGATCTCTAGGTTATTGAAATGAGTGAGAGATTTTGCTGCAACATGCATTAAATAGCAGAACGGCCATTTCTCATTCTATTCATTCTACAAAAAGTTTTATCAGAAGATAAAAATGAAACTCACCTTTCCAGTTCCTAACCCAATCTTTTGCTAGACTTGGTTAATCCACTATTTTTCTTATTTGTCTTCTACTTTGTTTTCTTCAGAAATTGATACTTAAATTTCTGAAGTTTGCACAGGCAAATCTCTGGTCACCTGCAGGCATATACCCACATGGTTCCTTCTTGACTCCTATAGGTCTTCAGCTGAACACCCAAAGCATGACTATAAGCTGAACTAACCACAAAATGAAGTACACAGTCTAATCTTGTCAAACTGCTCTGAAATTCCTCTCGCCAGGTTTTGTATCCTTGATTTCTTGCAGCCAGGCTGTCCAATATCTGCAGTGCTTTTGGGAAAGGCAGCAAAAGAACAAATAAGACAAAACCAAACAGAATTCTTTAGAGTTTTCAAGGAAGTTTTGAAACCTTTTTTTTATCTTAAGACTCTTCCCCCCAGTTTCATGGAATTTTCATCCTTTTCTTTCAAAGCAAGTTCTAAATCGACATGCCAAAATTCAGAATACAAAAAAAAAAAAAAAAGGAGGAAATCTGAGGATTTTCCCACCCCACCCCACTTGCAACAGTTTCCAAACCTTTTTACTACGATGGCCTGAGAGGGCTCTTTATTTTTACAGCTGCTGCATACCTAGTTCTCCTCACTGGAAGACGCACATGCAGCTCCAGCGATTCTAATCTTTTCATTCCAGGAAAGGAACCAGCTGTAAATCCACTGAAGCAAGATCAGGATACAGCACCAGAACTGTTGTTCTGGCCTCCCGCTGGTTAAGACTTCCCTTGAACTGCTCTCACACTCAGTTTTGTCATGGGTCCAGGAGCCTCTGTTTTAAGAATCCCTTCCCACCTCCCAGTTGAGACCTCAGTAAGCCTCTAAAGGCAGTGGTATTATGATTTTCATGATCTGGTGAGACACCTCTGCAAAGCAACAGTTGAGTCAGATTTGGAGGGGTAGGGGGTGTTTGGTTTCTTCTATACTGACAGCACCCAAAAGAGGTGCTATGTTTGCATCCACTCCCAATTTCCAAATAAATAGAATGCTAGAGATAAAGTTACTCCATGCACACTCCCTGTCCCTGGGTGATACTGTAAATGGATTTGTGTAATGATGTTGTAGCACTCAATAGCGCAGCTCCTTTCCTCTTTTACTGCAAGCAGAGTTGCCACAGTCCTTGCTGATATCGTATCAGCTTTCCACTATACAGTAGGATATAAGACCAGAAAAAAACTGATATGTTGTAACAAAAACTCAGATCAATGTTTGCAAAGACCGACAATTTCCCTGCACCCATGGAAAACTGCTCAGGGAGTCACCTCATGCTGGCAAGAACGTTACCTCCAGGGTGGGTCTTTCCCAAATTTTCACAGTAACCTGGTGCTGAGTGTATACAAACACTCACAATGACTGCTTAGCAACACCTCCTGCCAACCTAGGCAGTGGCAGAGTGAACAAAAATGTGTGCCGTGCTCTCCAGCAATTCCTGCAATGAAAATATATCATCAAGGAACAGTAAAACTTGTGTTGGGCTGGTGGGGATGAGGTGGAACAGGACCTCCCGCACCTCTTTCCACAACACTAACACAAGTCTGACTTTGTCGTCTTGGACTTGGCAAGTCTCATTTGAGTTCCAGTGAGCCTCATGTCCCCAGTAAAAGCTGGCACACATGAAAGCTATGTGTATATATATGTTGTGTCAGGGGACGGGGGAGTAGGAGGCAGTTCTGCAGCAGGAGCCAGCAGCCATTCCTACAGCCAAAGGTCAAGATATCTGCAGGATTTTTCCAGACGTGTACTGTCATTTCTTATCCTGTCTAGATCAAGGGTGGCCCAGCAAAGGGGAATGTAACCATTTGGCATGGAAAGAGACTACTGCTCGAAGGGACAGATCCTGAGAGCAAAGGACGCAATACACCCCCCTCCCATAGTAGCCTTCTGCGAGACATCTGTCAGTACTGTTCAGTATACGGCAGGACAGGTCCCACTGAAGGCTGGGCATGACAGCTCAGGCTTCTCACCTTTGGGGCATCCATTATGATTAATTTGTTGGCAATTTTGGAGACAGGGGTGCCTATATCAATCAGGATATTGCAGGGAGACCTGAGCTAACACAGGAGTGAGCTAGTGCACCCATGCAATACAGCCTTTTCCTCTACAAAGGTATGCAAAGGTATTTACTCCAGTCAAACGGCCCATGGGCCACTTTGTGAGTAAGAGGGATGCTACTGATCAACCGCATTGAAAGGAAATACATCTTGTTCCAAATCTTCTTGACATTGTGACATCATTGCAAGCTTGGGGAAAACTCAGTGCATTGCTGAATCTTTCGTCCTCGCAAAATACCTCACCATAAAAAGCTGTTTCTTCAGTTTTTTGAGAGGCTAAGCAGAAGATTTTCTTCACTAGAGGACAGTTATGGGAGATGGACATAGAATAATGGAATGATTTGGGTTGGAATGGACCTGAGAAATCATCTAGTTCCAAGACCCCTGCCACAGGCAGGGATACCTTTCACTACACCAGGTTGCTCCAAGCCCCGTCCAACCTGGCCTTGAACACTGCCAGGGATGGGGCAGTCACAGCTTCTCTGGACAGCCTCTGCCAGGGCCTCACCACCCTCACAGGGAAGAACTTCTTCCTCAGATCCCATCTAAATCTCCCCTCTGTCAGTTTAAAGCCATTCCCCCTTGTGTGTCACTCAATAGAGTCCATTTGCCACCATATTAGCTGACAGCAGGCTGAAGGTCTGTTCTTTCCTGTATATTAAACTGGCTTAAAATCCAGCACTTTGTATTTGAAACCCTACTGAGTGGGTGTTAATGATTTCTAGTCAAAACTCAAAGACAAGGCATCATGCAGTTTCTTAACAAGCATTTAATAAGCACAGGAAACCTCATAAATCATGTTTGGAAAAAAGCCTTAAATATTTGGGACTTGCAATAAATTTTAAATTACTACTACTGAGTAGCTCTTCCTACAGACAACCTTCTTTCTTTTGCTGTTAAATACATACCATTGTTGTTCCTTCACTGGTAACTTCTCCAAGTTGGGAGTGTGACTGTAGGACACACTCAGAGCTGGAGAAAAATGGCAGGATCTCAGATGTCTACCTGTTGAAAGGTAGACACCTCTGTCAGAGCCTGTAATAGTATCCTTTTGAAGAATAGTTTAGCTGAATACATTTAAATTTACTCCCTTCCCTAGCAATATTTCAGCCTTGTGATTAATACCTGCCTTTGCTTCATGTAGATAATATTACATAAATCTATAAAAAGGCAACCTGGACCACACAACACTTTATTTCCTAGTCCTGCATCCAACAAACCTTTGTCCATAACTTGTATTTCCTGTTCCTGGCTGTGCTGTATGTGTTTTAGTTGTACAAATGTCAGCTGAAAGTGACACCAGCTGCTCTGCAAGCTTCAGAGGCAATTTCTGAGCACAGCTCATAAATACAATTTCTTACATTTTGCTATGTCTAAGCTTTTCTAGCCATGCTATGCTGCCCTGCTCTCCACGTCTGCAAAAATTAAAGCTTCCCCGTACGCCTGCCCCTCCCTATGTCTTTGATCCTTTTGTCTGGACTGAAGAAATCCAAGTTGATATATAAAGCATGTGTGATACATCAGCCTGGTAGAAAGCTCCTTCGTGTATTAGCCCTCTTCTGGAGGAGTGAGATTTTTGTGGTATGATGCACAGAGCCAAACCTGCCAGCATTCCCTGGAAAGCAAGAATAAGGGGGAAAAAACTGAGCTCATTATTTGAGATCTGATCATATTATTATACATATATATCTTCATTATTAAACCAAACATCTACCCAGCTAATTTCCCAGTTGCCACCCTGGCAAAGGGGCCCTGGGAACTGAGCACTGAAGTTAGGGAATATTGACCGGTTTGGAGGATAAGGGCTGGGTTTGTCCATGACGGTGAGCACTAACATCTGGAGGAAAAGGAGGGTGAAATCCTGAGCAGAGAAACAGCTGGCTGCCCTGTGCATCCACTGCAGCCACAGCTGGCACAGGCAGCCTCATAAAGCGCATAGGCTTCAGCCTCCCTCCACCGGCACTGCTTTCACATGCTATTGCACTCACATCATATCCTCAGTCGTTTTGCTCTCTGCTTGTCACTTAGAACATCACATGGCAGTGGCGCAGCATGGCTCTGGCCTCTGGCACTATTCAGCATAAGGATCCGGGGTGATGGAGGAGCCAGCAGTTGTATCATTTGCATCCCGGAGTCATGAGTAAGGCTGTTTCCAAATACATCACTAACTTGCTGTCAAGGGTTGCAGGACCATTCATACCAGAAGCAGATGATTTGTGTATACTGTCATACGACATTATTAATGCTGTTCCCAAGTGGAATATCTCCCGCTTTGAGGCAAAGCCCAGCTGGTATAAACCAGCACAAAGGATTCCTATCAACTATCCATTCTATTAAAGTACTGACAAATCACTTTCCTCTCCCCAGGCAAGTCACAACAGGCTTCTCAACCACCCCCTCCCGACACCACGAAAGAAACCCTTCTTCCCCAAGTGAACCACTGGCGGTCAGAGCCAGCCCATAAAACCAGCTCCCCCAGGGATGTGCAGATGACTTCTCTCTGAAAGAATCCTCATCCTACCACCATGCCACAGAGCAGGGGGCCAGATCTCCAACATGTGAATCAAGAGCCTCCTGTACTTGCTACAAAGCCACAGGACTGTTTGACCATCCAAAGAATTCCTTAATTAAATCTAGGAATCAAATTCTCAAAATAGATATGATTCTATTTTGGATTGAGTCCCAGGTTTGTTTTTGATCTTCCCAGTCAAGCTGTCTCCTTCCTTTCCACTGGAAATGACTGACTGGAAGCCTCTGGCACCCAGTGGAGCAGGATTATAATAAAAGTGCTTAACTAGTAAATCCTGAAATTTGAAATGATGGAACAGGAGTCAGCTAAATTGCTGTCATCTAGTGCTCTTTCCCAACTTGCTAGATATGTTTGTCACCATCAAGTGTGGAGTACTGAGGTGCTATAGCACTTTGTGCCCTCTGCCAGACCATGCAAGCTGCTAAGGACAATAAAGCAAAGACCTTTCGAAGTCACAGACAATATTACAAAACAAGGGTGACAGAGTAATCCTGCTCATGGCTTGGACAGGTATACTCTTTTCCTCTTTTCTGGGTAAAAACCTGACAGAGTTTAAAGAATGCTGGTGAATGGATTTTAAACCCATTTGGTGGCAGGTCACAAATGGTGTTCCCCAGGGCTCAGTATTGGGGCAAATTCTGTTTAATATCTTCATCAATGATCTGGAGAAGGGGATCAAGTGCACCCTTAGGAATTTTGCATAATATACCAAGTTGGTGGGAGTGTTGATCTGCTGGAGTGTAGGAAGGTTTTGCAGAGGGATCTGAACAGGCTGGATTGATGGATGGAGGCCAGTGGTATGAGGTTCAACAAGGCAAATT
The DNA here is from genome assembly GCA_026283785.1 of Coracopsis vasa. Lineage (NCBI taxonomy): Eukaryota > Metazoa > Chordata > Aves > Psittaciformes > Psittacidae > Coracopsis > Coracopsis vasa. The sequence continues at coordinate 30,528 of JANHGB010042185.1, forward strand.
GACAGGTTTTACATTTGGGTCACAACACCCCCATGCAAAACTACAGGCTTGGGGAAGAGTGGCTGGAAAGCTGCTCAGCAGAAAAGGACTTGGGGATGTTGATCAACAGCTGAATATGAGCTGTCAGTGTGCCCAGGTGCCCAAGAAGGCCAACAGTATCCTGGCCCATATGAACAATAGTGTGGGCCAGCAGGACCAGGGAAGCAACTGTCCCCCTGTACTCAGCAGTGGTGAGGCAGCACTTCAAATCCTGTGTTCAGTTCTGGGCCCCTCAGTACAAGAGAGACACTGAGATGCTGTAGGGTATCCAGAGAAGAGCAAAGAAGCTGGTGAAGTGTCTGGAACACAAGTCTGATGAGGAGCAGATGAGGGAACTGGGGTTGTTTATTCTGGACATAAGGAGAATCAGGGGAGACCTTATCACTCTCTACAACTACCTGAAAGGAGGTTGTAGTGAGGTGGGAGTCTATCTCTTCTCCCAAGTAACAAGAGATAGGACAAGAGGAAAAAACCTCAAGCTGCAACAGGTGAGGTTTGGACTGGATATTAGGAAATATTTTTCACTGAAAGGGTTGTCCAGCATCAGAACAGGCTGTTCAGGCCAGTGGTAGATTCACTATCCCTGAAGGTATTCAAAAGATGTGTAGATGTGGCACTTCAGGACCTGTCTTAGTGGTGCCTTGGTACCATTAGGTTAGCAGTTGGGCTCTTTTCCAACCTAAATGATTCTATTATTCCCTTTGTTTTATTTAGTTTGCTTTGGTTTTCCTAGAGGTTCAGAAATGGAGATAACTTTATCCACAATTCCACACTTAATCAGAGTCAGAGCATTGTACCTCTTCCCTCTTCCCAACCACTGCATCTTCCTTTGCAAAGACCATTAATTAACTCCCTACACAGAGCAAGGTTTGATTTCTCTGATGAATACCCTGACAATTAGTGCCAGATGTTAAGGACGACACAACCCTTGAGTGTACTAAGAAATGGGCTGAAACCACAAATTCATTTCACATCAGCCACCACTAGCACACTAGAGCCTTTGAACACCAAAGACAAAATAGACTGATCTCAAACTAGCCATCCAGAAGAAATAGAAGAGGGGTGTTTTACATTTTCAATAAGACAAGTAGATCCAACTATCCAGCTTCTTAGTTAATATGGGTTACGTGTTAATACTGGGACCTTTTCTCAGAAGCTCTACAGATGGGATAACAGCAACTGCTGACCTTTATTTTCTGACCAGTTATAAAGCAGACAAGTGATAGCACATATTTAGACTGAACTCCATGCATTGCCTTTACAGCCATCAATCCAAAGCAAATGCAACAGGTTAGAGAGAATTGACCTGGTGGCCAGGCCCAACCCTTGAAATCCCATCTGGGTCACTGGCTCACTGACTCACTGACACCGAGTGTGTGATCAAGCCAATTTCTCCTAGGTCCAGTCGTCTGAAGCTGTGCAGAAAAAACCCAGGGGTGATCCTTTTTGCTTGTCTAGTGGGCTGTAACAAAAATATAACAAAGGAGCAAAATATCAAATCCAAATGAAGGCTCACAATAGACTTAGAGCTGGTTCTTGAGAACTGGTTTTTAAATTCCATGTTTTATGGGAAGTGAGGTACCAGTCAGAATGAAAGCAAAGGTTTCACTTCACTCTTGCCACTATCCATAATGACGCTGGTAGGCCTGTGACAAGTTCCACATAAAGTGATCAGAGAACACCATAAACTACTTCATTCAATTGCTTTGTGCTCTGTATGCTGAGGTACTCAGTGGTATTTGGGAACTGCAGTAATAGCAAAGATATATGAAGTTTGGAACTGATCTGGAGAATGTAGAAGCAGAAGAGGCCCCTGATGGAAGCCATGCCTGATAAGCCATTTCTGTTCACATTCTTTGATACTTAATTTTGACCCTCTTTTCCATCTCCATTCGGGATCTCTCCACACCCTTTCTCTTCAAACACAAACATTCCATTCCTAAAATCATCCCAGACAAAGCACATCCATCATCACCAGGATCTCGTGGTGCTGGTAATGCCTTAACACATTCACCTCTTATGTTTTTTATACTCCTATAAAATTCCTATATACTGTAGTTTTATGGGAATCAATTCCAGATTCACAAATGTCTCCTTAAAATACATGAGCTATGTTCAGAATTAAAAAACAAAAACAAACAAACAAACAAAAAACTGCAAAATTTGCTGAAAACACAATACATGATGTACTCTGTTTTCTTCCTTTTCAGGACTCACCTTGGTCCATCACAGCTGGAAATATTTGTACATGTCCTCAGTAGACCCTGCTAAACGAGCTAGAAAATTCCAAGGAGCAAACCACCCAATGACTCACATCAGGTCTTACATCAAATCCAGGACCTAGATAGATAAATCATAGAGTCACAGAATAGTTTGGGTTGGAAGGGACCTTAAAGATCATCCAGTTCCAACTCCCTGCCATAGGCAAGGACACCTTCCACTAGATCTGATTGCTCCAAGGGTCCAACACTGCTGGAGAGGGGGCAGCCACAGCTTCTCTGGGCAGCCTGTGTCAGTGCCCCACCATCCTCACAGGGAAGAACTGCTTCCTAATAGCTAATCTAAATCTACCCTGTTAGTTTAAAGCCCCTTGTCCCATCACTACATACCTTTCTAAAAAATCACTCTCCAGATTTCTTGTAGCTCACCTTAGGGCCTACAAAAATGAAGTATATAGGGGAAACTTCTGCCCTCTGTAGATAAATAGTAACCTTTTAGTTGCTAGTAGCCCAATTAGTAACTCTGACAGGATTTGACTAAGTGCACTTGCCAGGGAATGCATGTAGACAAGCAACAGTAGAACAAAGTAAGAAAAACATGGAGTTTTGCTTGCAGTTCTGGTCCCTCTGCAGCAGGACTTGGCCACAGTGGGGGAGGATGGAGGAGAGCTCCTTTGCTGTTTTTATGGTATAATAGTCCTGTTGCTAATCAGAGGGCTTAAGGTCTACAAACCATCAATACATGACTATAATCTCACAGTACAAATAGTATCGAACTCACAAATGTACACTGTATACAATGTTCATGGAAACAAGTAATTCTCCCAGACTAATAACTATTCCGTCATTCCTTCGGGTCTTGACATGCCATGGCCTCAGGCTTAGGTTATTTCATGTTCATTTGGCTTCTTTGTGGCCCTGTGTGAGGTCTTTCTGGAGTTTAAGCTGGAGGACAGCCAAGGTGTCAAAGGGACACCTTTTCTCTGAGCTGTTGAGTGGAATGTCCTAAGTTTATGAACACTGGAGTAATTCTAGGTATATGGCCCTCAGGAGCACCATCAATCTTGGATTTTCATTTCAAATGCTCCCTACTTTTTATGGCACTTCCCATGGCTGGGTAGGAGAAATGCTGTCACTCCCACCAGATCACTGCAGCTTACTGAAGTTGCTGAGCTGGGTGCTAACTTATTTTTAATGCCCAGAGCAGAGCCTTCAGCAGATGTCTGATGAGGGCTATGGAAATCTGAAAATGAAGGAAACCCTTTCAAATATTCCAACTCAATCTAACTTTGATGGCTTGACATCGTGAACGAAGATTTTGGAAGGGTTTTAACCATGCACACTGCAATCGCGAGGACTAAAAGGGTAATGTGGGATATGCAGGTCCGAGTGAAAAAGGGTTGCTTAATCCAACTTTAGTGTAAAACTAACCGTCTTAGTGCCTGCTAGGGCAGGACTCATGTAACTAAATGTGACTATGGACCACTTCTTATGGAGAAATGTACATATATATTACACAAAACCCCAGGGCAGTGACAGATGAGAGTCTGTGTGAGATGGTGCTACCGTCTCAGGCATGTTTAAATATATTTATTGATCTACTGATTTATCTATCACACAGCTCTAGAAATCAATGCTAAGGGTATTGATTATAATTTCAGAAAATATTTTCCATGTTAAAATGCCATAATCAAGAAAAGGAGCAAGCAACAAGCCTGAAATATGTGTAAGATTTTTTCCCAAATACCTACAATTCTTCATTCTCACACTTTTTTGGACATACTTGGACAGATACGGATCCTTTAGACCTATCTTTCTGAGGATATTATAGGAATTCAAATAACCAAACAAACACAAAGGCTATCTAGTCCAGAGCAAGAGTTAGGACTGTTCTTATTTTATGAAATTACTAATTAAAATAACCAGAGCAGACTGAACTATTGTTATGCTTTTGAGATATTATAATTTATTGGAGATTTTCTCCTTAAAAAAAATTCTGAGCTGGCAGAATCAAAACTTCTTAATAGAGCATGACAGTCCTGCTCAATTAACCTGGAAATGCTTTCTCCTGTCTGACACTCAGAGAGGGCTGTTTGGGAATTTGCTGGTGGGACACCTCTTGGTTTCAAAGGGCTGCTTTATTTGTTTTTAATGGGAAAATGTAATCTCTTTACAGAAAAACTCTTTGATTTCTAGACAGATGCTGCTAAGAGACTGTCAGGTTCAAGATAAAATATCCCATCAAACTCTGGACAACATTCCCAAGAAGTTAGCTGTAGATTGATGCTTCAGAAAACAGGTTGGATGAGGAAACCAGAGTCAGTGACCCATTTCTGAAATTTATCATGAAGCAGAATTTTTGTTCTATAGCCACCTCTCTTTCTTACCTTCTGGCCTGGCAGCTCTTTGGCTTCCTGTAAGATTCAGCTGACCAGTCCCTTAGACAAAGAAATATATAATCTCTCAATTTTGCAGGTAAGAAAAAAACACACTGAAATCTTCTCTTTGACATCTATTGAAGGAAAAACTGAACTCAGACCTGTATTTCTTATGGTTCAGACCAGCATGCCGACCCCAGATTCAACCTGCTTCATTTTAACATGTGGCTCAGACAAAAGTATGACGCAGGTTACTTTTCAAAGCGAACATGCAACTGAGGTCCTCAGGCCTGAGAGAGGGCTCCTTGACAGAGGTGAGGATGAATAAGCAGAGCAAGGTTAAGGAACTATTCCAACTCTGGGTTCAATAAGCTGCAGCAGCAGCAGGAGGGAAGCATGAGACCACAATTCCCTCCCAGGTGCTCTGGAGAGACTTAGCTTTCTCAGGGCACCCAGGGATCAGGGAAACAAATCTCACCAGCTTAGACTCACCTCCCCATGTCAACACCTATCCTTGCCAGTTCAGAGAACTGCAGAATCAAATTCCTGAGTTACAGTGCAAGGTGGCTTCAAGAGTGTGGCATCTCAGGCTTTCCTACCCTTCTCTTTTACGACATGATCTCCTTCCTCCCCTCAGCCTTCTGCTTAAGCCTGCTTTGAACTGTGGCCAATGGCAGATAAAATCACAGAGGATTAGTTTCCCTCGACAAGGAGGGGGCCTATGCAGTGCCAAGGTGCAGACTGTGATTTTACCCAAAAGCGCCGCTACTCCTCCAGCCTTCCCAGGCATCCAGAGGCTCTACATCCTCCATCTCCCAAGGCTACAGCCCAAGGAGCCAGTGGCTTTGTCCAGCTACTCTGCTGTCTTGAGGGAAACAAGGAGGGTATTTGCTTGTTCCTTAATTCGGTCAGCAAACATTCTCCATATAAAAAAGCTGGGCTGGGAAGAATTGATCTATGCACCATCTTGCATTTGCCAAATGGATTAGCTAGTAATTGCTGGGTGTCTCAAATGCAAAAGAGCTTCTGACTCCTGTGTATGGAAAGACAGGCCTTGGTCTCTATTTAATTTATTTATCATTATTATTTCCCTCCCCCTTTCTCACCCTTGACAAGACCCTGACCCACTTCCTAAATCCTTTTTTTTTGGGGGGGGGAAGGAAGGGAAGGGGGAATCAGAGAAGGGGTATGGGGTTCTTTCATTAGCAAAGCCTTTGAGTTTCAGAGTGACTTTGGAAGGGAGGATATTAACCCTTACAGCTCTTAATGCTGCATTACAACACCTAATCCTGCATTCCAGGGCAGGCTGAAAAATCAGGAAAGGATGGGCAGAAGAGAAAATATCACTTATTTTGCAAAATGCATTCACTCCAAAGGAAACAGGGGTCATTGCAAGGAGGGTGAAGAGACAGAACAAAAGAGGAATCAAAATAGATTTGGGGGAATTTTTCTGGGGATGTACAGGAATTTTCAAAGAGCAAGGGGGCTCTGGAGCGATTTACTGAAATGATAATTTCATTTCCTCTCCTTACCCTCATATCTCTTGACATGCCCTCCCAGCAGTTACCAGCTCATGACTGTTATCATACATTTGTCACCCAGGTGGTAGGGTCAGGGCAAGAGCTGTCCCCACCAGAGCCAGGGAGGAGCTGGAAATGAGGTAGGCTGAAACGTTTTTGTATTGTGGGTGGGAAAGTCCCACAGCATGGAGAGAGCAATGGGGCTTCACTATGTCTTTCAACAATCCTCTCCTCTGAATGAGGTGTGGTGTAATCAGAACTATTTTTACCCGCTGGGATGATTGATTTACCTGTAAGACAGGTAAAGCTCTCCCTTTGTCCATGTTGCTTTGCCAGCGGGCTCAATCTACCAGTCTATCTCAAAGAGTGACAGTGTCTAGGACTCTGTTCTCACGATCTCCTTGCTCAAGCATTTCACTCTTTGTATAGGGTATGGAATTTATAGTCTGATTTCATGAGACCATACATGTTTGAGACATAATGTCATTCGAAAATGTAGCTCTTACTTCAAGGTACTACAATGCATGCACACACTGAAGTGGGAAGAAAAGGAATTTTGGTAGAGAAAGGAGAAACATGCAACCCTGAGTAAACAGTAAAACATCAGCCACAAAAGTTAAAAGAGAAAGAAGGTCAGTACTTGAAAATACCTGTGTTTGAAAGTCAACATTGATAGCTATGACCTGAAGAACATCTCAAGGTTTTGGTGTGTTCCAAACAAAGAATCTGAAGTCACTAATGTCAATAATGTCTTCAACACAGTCTTGTCTTTTCCACTGATGCAGAATGGGGCACTAAAATACCTTCTGACAATGGTTCCGTTGATATAAACTTATTAACCAGCAGCAGTGAGAAAGCAAGGAACAGTGCCAAAAAAATTGTTAGGATCCAGATAGCTGTTGAGACTCTAGGAGGCTTTACTCTGCAATATTCTTTTTCAGGAAAATAGATGAAAATATCACATGGGAATAAATCGATTTTGATTTAAAAAAAAAAAAAAGAATAAAGAAAAAAAAAATAATGCTTTAAGATGAAAATTTCCTTCTCTGACATATACAGGGTGAAATGATTCATGTTTTTCAAGCAATCCGGAGGAGAGAGGGTAAGGAAGGGGTTTGTTTTTTGGTAAAGTTTATGGTGTTTTTTAAATTACAGGATGCTCTTCAAAGTCAAAGTCAGATCCCACACATTTTGTGTGCCTTCCAGTCTGCCTCTCTGCGGATGAATGCACTGGTACATACTCATCTATAAACGCAGACATCTGACTAATAATTAGATTTCATAACTACAGTCTCAAGAAAGCTCCTCGCATCTTGTTTGGAGTCCTGAGTCCCCATCAGATCAGATGGCAAGCGAGGAAACAGAGGTCCTGGTATGAGATCTGAGAGCTGGGTACAAGCATACACTGAACAATCACCGCCAGCTGCTGTAAAATTACTCTCTATTCACGTTTCTTGATCACGTTCTTGCTCCTCTGCTGAGACACCCCACTTTTAAACCATTTCTTTTGGTTTACATTCATGCAGATTAAACAAAATAAACCAAAGCAAATCAGCCCTGACTAGTTTTGGGTTTGTCTCTTTTCTGCAAAACAAACACCAGAGCTTTGCTTACAGCACAGCCAAAACCAAAGGACAATTAGACTCCAGGTTCCCTTTTAAACTAAACGTTCCCATCCAGGTCGTGGGTTCTGCTCCAAACCAGACAGTGAATTCACCAAAGGGTAAGCAAAAGATTTCAGTATTGTGGTAGTCAGTTGTACAGCTCCATGCAAATCACCATCATGCTATGTACTTCAGGGATGCTGACTTGATGAAAACCTGGTTCAGGATTTGAACATCTTTCTTACTCTTTAACTTAGGTCTGCAGACAGTGGAAGCATGTTTGTTATTCTTGAGGACAGATTGAGGGTTTTTTTCCTGGATTCACAAGAGCAAAGAGGATTGGAGAAGCTCATTGCCTTGCTAATGTGTGGTTTGCAACAAGAGCTGCGGAAAGGCTTCTTGAAGGAAAACCAAATTGGCTTCAGGAATGAGCCAAACCCAAGTGTTTGGGAGGGATCCGGGGAAGAGGATAAAGAGTGGGGAGGGGGAGAGGTAAAGGAGGGTAATAAGAGCTGTGTGTGGTACTTCCACATATTAAAAAAAATGTCTTGAGGAACGGATTTGGGATTCATCCTTTTGGAATCAGTTTAAAAAGTGGAGCAGAAGCCTGCATTTATGAAGAGGTTAGAAATGCTAACAAAACAAACAAACAAACAAAAAAAAATAGACCAACAAAACCCAAAACCATGTTCTTGAGGGTTTTTCCCCATTATCACTCCCATTCCAGGAGAGCACACTGGATAAAAGCTACGTGACCAATGAATGCATCCTGACGCAAATGCACCACAAGAATAATAGATCTTATATTGCGCTTTCCTTTGGTAGAGTTCAGAACACTTTATGGGAAAATTTGTGTTTTCTAAAAAAAAAAAAAAAGGAGAAAAAGAAAAATTTCCTACAGGAAGTAAAAAAGAAAAAAGAAAAAACTCCCAACTTTTAGAAATTTTCCATCTAAAATATAGAATGTAGAGGGAAAAATCTTTCAGGGGGGCTTGGGGGAGGGAGAACAAAAGTTTTGTTTAAAACCAAAACATTTAACTTTTGAGAAGAAAGCCAAGGCATGGGTAGGTTAAAGTGGCTTGTCCAGAAACCCACACAGGACTTGCACTTAGATCTTCTAAGCCACAAGCCAGTCTGTCTTCAGTTAAACTGTAATGTCAACAGAGACTTCAGGCAAACATTGAAAAAAGAGTGCAGTATTACTGGTAAAGTCACCTGGCTATAAACCAGCCTCTTTAAGAGATCTCCATGCCCACACACGTACTATTCATCACTGGCATATAACAGAAAAGCAGGGCAGGCTGTCCCAGAGAGACCATTTACCCCTCTTATCCCCCTGTAATAACCAACCCACTAAAAGTGCCTACAGCATTCCTTGAGCAATCTGCTCATCTGCTGTGTATAATATCACACATACTATGTACATAAGGTCAAGCAGAACATTCACAAGTCATTCCCAAGGCTCTGAAATCCTGCGTGCTCTACTTGGGCAACTTCTGTCAGTGAATTCTCCTGAATGACACTGAGTTTCAGCCTCTCCAAGACCTCGAGATTTTCTCCTAAGCAAACAGCACGCTAATCCTGCATGGAGTTTTTACAGAGCACACGGATCATGTCACATATGGAGACTCTCAAGATGTCATCTGCCACTTCAGAGGTACTAAGAGAGCCAAGAATAGCAGAAACCCAGAGCACTGCATACCCTTGGGTGCTCTACAGCTGTGCTTGAGTATGGAAGACATGTAATTTTCACACCATTTCTCACCAGCATACATTCAGTCAACTCCGTTTTCCTAGCTCTGTGGTCTAAACACACAGATCTCCAATTTTCACTTTGTCGTCCCATTCAAAAGAGTTGGCAGTGTCTGTAGGCAAAATGCTTTCAGTCCACTGCATTTCTATGCTCTGATTTACATTGGCTTCTGGAATTGGCTTTTCTTTTTAATAGCTATTTCATTAAGCAAAGTGGTGAAAAAAAAATAAAAACCAAACAACTAAACCTACCTGGATGAATTGAACAACACTGGTTGATGGTTTTACTACACAACATATGGGAGTGAGAATGTAAACTGGGGATAAAAGAAACCACAGCACACTAAAGCAGGAAATGTGTTGCTCTATCCCTTTCCTAACTCCTCCTTTTGTGGGTGAAGAAGCCTTCACAACTTTCAGCCCCAGCCTTACCTACCTCTTCAACCTAACCATGTACACGTGTCTAGCTAATAAAGGTAAACAGGCTCTACCAGGGAGGTCATTTATGTTATCAAAAAAAAGGATAAATTAATTATTTTGGAGGTGAATTTGTAAATTGGCTCTTGTCAGTCCTTAGTCACCATATGCATGATGACTAGCTTAAAGGGACCTTCTTTCAGCTGGAACTAGTCACATACCATCAATACTTTCTCCATAAATAAAGCAAATTGTTCCTGACAAATGAAGATATTTTAATGAATTTTACACCTAAAACAAGCATTAGGTGTGACCAATCTAAACTATCATCAATTTTGACAGTAGAGGGTAGAGAAAAATGCCTTTTAAGGTGGATTTCTTTCCCTTATTTTGTGGGAATTGGAACAGAAAGTTTAGATCTGCAATAAGACCTAGACGCAAACCCAAGACTTGGTCTCCACAGGAGCATATCATTGCATAGGGTTGAGGGTGTTATTTTTACAGCCATACACCATTATGTGATGCTGACAGTAAGTCCAGCCTCCAAGGCTTTCAAACCAAACTGGGCTTAGATATTTAGGCTTGACTTTTTTTCTTGGAACTTGAGTTAGGCACTGAGCTCCCAAAGAACGGTCTTTCTACGCATCTTGTGCACCCCTGGAAGCTGTAGCTTTCTACTGCTGTGCTTTCCAACAAGCTAGCACTCAGCCCCACAGACAATACTGAAATACAGCCTGACAACAAAAGTGTTAACACAATATCTAAGACATGCTTTCTACATTCAAAGAGATTAAAAATTAGATTTCTATGTGATTTACTTACAGAGGCAGTACTCAGAGAAATATCATCCTTTACCGGTTCCAGCCACCAATAACTCATTGCACTCAAATCCTCTCAGGTTCAAGAATTTCATAGATCAGATTCTTGGTTCATTTATCTGGTTTTTTTAGAAGATGGGCTTACAATGTAAGCCTTAAAACAAACTCCACATGAAGAAGAAACTTGTCAGCAACTGACAGCAAAGAGAAGGAGGAATGTGTTGTTGATGCCACTCAAACAGCCAAAACGCTTACTCCTTCTGGAGCCCTCTGTGCAGACACGGGGCAAGGATCTGCAGTGGATCTGTTGTCTCTTGTGCTTCTTTTCCTACTTTTCGAGTAGAAGAGCTGGCTGAAAGGGACTGCACACCCAGCACTGTGTCTGTCCCAGCAAGGCACTTCACATAAAGGCTCTTCCTTGTCACCCTAAAGTTTGCTACTGAAGCTAGTACAAGAGCATCTGTTGAGCCAATAGATTGTTGGTCAAGATCCAAAACAAATGAACATCGCTCTTCAAGGTCCTCTATCTATTCAGAAAGCATTGTGGCATGTGTCACCTGCCAACAGAAAACATGGGGTAGCGGTAGATGTGAAGAATAACATCTCAAGAGAGAGGGTCCCACTGATCGTAATAAAAATAAAAGAAATGTACTAATTAAAATTAAGATTAGACTGGCTCTGAAAATTAGAAAGCAACAAAATTAATCTATCCGCAGATGTACTTTTCTCTAAACCTTAAAATGAAAAAAAAAAAAAAAAGAAAAAAAGATTAAAAAATCCCAGTTTGGCTTGGATTGAACTGAGTTGAGTATGAAGACCAAAACCAGTCACTAATTAATGGTGTCTGGTTTTCTGGTATTTATGCACCATAAAAATTAATAAGGGACTTCTCTGGGAAAATAAATGGTTAGCTGGAAAGCCAGTTTTGGCCTTTGTTTTTTTCTGTTAGTCATAGCCTTTCAGTGAGATTCCTTGAAACTTCAAGCTGGTTACTTCCCAAGAACTTTTAGTGATTTCACGGAGCCAACATTTCAAATGAAGAAATGATGCAGTCTCTGATATCAGCATACAGAGACTGGGCGTAAAATTTAACTGTTCATGCCGATTCCCAGACCTCATATTTTCAAGGTACACATATGCAGAATGAGCATGCACAAGATTTGTAAAAGTTACATGTATTTTTAGATGCATATATATATATGTATGAAATTTCCTGCAATTGAGATTTAGGCACCAAAGCCTCTATTCTTAGCAGTGGTAGTCACCTGTAGTGGTCATGTGGAGGTCAGCAGGTTTTTTCTTTTCTACATAGGAGGCTCCAAAGCTAGGGAACATTTTCACTGAGCAGTGGAGTATGGTGCAGAGTCTTGCAATGATACTTAGTTCCAGCTAATATAATCAGGTCTGGCACCATATAGAGATAGCACCTTAGTCCCTTAAATAATACAGTGTATGAATATGGCATTAAATATTGTACCTGAGCTGAAAACTTCTGCTTTCCAGAAAGCCATAGAAGAAAGTTACTTCAACAGCAAACAGCACATTCAGAGCAAAAATTCTGCTTGGGCCTCAACAGCCTCAGATATCTGGTATTACCCACCTTCCTCGTGGAGTTCCCATACATCTTATGAGCCACACCATCTCTCAAGAAGCAAATCAAAAAACAAGGGGTAATGGGTTAAAACTTAAAATTAAAGGAGAAGTTTAGATTGGATATAAGGAAGAAGTTCTTTACTGTAAAGATGGTGAGGCACTGGAAAGGGTTTCCCAGGAAAGTTGTGAATGCTCCATCCCTGGCGGTGTTCAAGGCCGGGCTAGACAGAGCCTTGGGTGACGTGGTTTAGTGGTTTAGTGAGAGGTGTCCCTGCCCATGGCAGGGGGGTTGGAACTAGATGATCTTAAGGTCCTTTCCAACCCTAACTATTCTATGAT
>JANHGB010042187.1:14669-40831 GCA_026283785.1 Coracopsis vasa
CCCGTTGGCCGGCGCCGCTCCGCCCGGACCCGCCGGCCGTCGCACCAGAGTTCCGGCTTTCCTGTGGTCCGGGCAGACAGCACACCCCACCTCTAACCCAAACGGCGGCAAGCCCCACTTAGGGCTGACCGACCCCCGGCCTTGGCAGGGGCGTGTGGGGCGCGTTAGTGCCTGGTGTTGGTGATGGGAGCCAGGAAACGGCATCCTCCGTGTCTCCACACATGTCCCTGGGCTGGAGCTCTGCCTCTCCTGGGGCTAAACTTGCTCAAACGGCTTCGTGCTTCCATAGCTTTCTCAGTTAAGTTGCTCCATCTCACTGCTGTGAAGCATCCTCAATTCATCCTCAAAATGCACAAGTTTGGTTCAAAGCAAAATACAGTAGCATGACCGTTTTGCTTTGACAGCTTTTGTTGTTGTTGTTGTTGTTGTGAATGCTGCCACACCTTCCCAAATTTCCTTTGCTTCCAGTGAATTTTCTGGTTTCCAAAAACCTCTCCCACCTTTTTTTGTTGCTGACTCCAATCACTCAAAAATCAGGATGTTCCCTGAAAACGAACAAACCATTCAAAATTATGACATTGGCTTTGACTTTCTGAAAGAGGCTTTTTGATAAGGTGCACTAAAGTGATTTTTCCCCCTGATGCTGTGAGAACAGCAGTGGCCACTGTCTGGCACAGCCAGGGCAGCTGCTGCACACTGGCCATCAGGAGCTTAATCTGTAAATAAACCTCCCCAAACCAGCATTTACACATCTGGTAGGAACAGTGCCTGTAACCACATCCACGCTGTTTGGAAATGTTACCTCGTTTTAGCTGACCCCCTGGGCAGACTGGTACAGTGACAAAGAGAAAAATGAATTCCTTTGCTATTACAAGACATTTGGGGAATTTTCTTAAGCAGCCCTTCTGCCTTAGCAGGAGAGACCCCCAAACCAGAATCTGGCAAGGAAATGAGCTCCATTCATACATGGGCTAATGCATGCATTTCATTTTCCGTGGTCCGGGGAAATCTGTTTTCATTTTGGCTGCCCGACAAAGGCTTTAGAAATACATGTGCGTACTTCATTTCTTCATGCTAATTTTTAATCTAGTGTAACAGGGTTTTTATACTATGGGAACCGTTTCAGCTAATGAACTTCCAGCCTGCTCTTGCTCTGCTGCCATGGCTTAGGTCAAGAGGAATTTCTCTTGCTGTCAGAGGGCCTCGTGATCTTTTAGCTCTGGATTCACGCTCTGGAAAAACTGGTTGGAATATCTAACACAGTTGGATGGAGAACATAATCCCAATGGGAAGCCTGATGTGCTGGAAGTTGGTACATACCAGAAATAAACATCTTTTTCTTCCTGATTTCTGACAGCTTAAAAAGGTTTGAATGTTGGGCAGGCTTGGAATTTAATCTATAAAAAGTATCTGGGACTTGTACACGGTGAATAACCACTTCAAAGTGGATATTAGGAACAAGCAATGGGAGTAGAAGGAATGGAAAAAAGGATTAATCAAAGAAAATTGTGTCTTAGAAGTTAGGAAGTGTAGGCATAAAGGGAAATGTGCCAGAAGTAAGGCTGAGTTAGACCTTGCAAAGGAAATTAAAACAAATAGCAACATGTTCTTCAGTTGTCCATAGCAAGAGACGAAGGAGAGAAGGGGTAGAAGTGATGAAAGGGGGAGAGGCAGGACACAAATGAATGCATAATATATAGTGGAAATGTACACAGAGGAAATGAATGCGTGGAGATAGAAATTATCTCATCCAAGTGGAACAAATCACAAAGATCATAATGTGATGATAATTTGGACTGGATGATTGTTATAGGTCTCTTTCAACTGAAATATTCCAATTTCTGGCCCAGACATCAAACAGCACTGGCCTATCAGGATTCTATCTGGCTGTGTAACAGCATCCCTGCAGGAGCAACCCAACACAATCAAGAGCAGGAAAAATTGTTCCAGTGTTTAAAAAGAGGAAAAATAATCAAAGTGTAATCCAAGTAAAATGTGAGGCTTCTGGATAAATTTAGCAGGAAAGAATAATACCAGACATGATGGCAGATAGAAATGGGCTAAAATACAACATACATTTACTGAAGGTGGATAGTGCTGGATTAACCTGACGACTTTGAAAGGTAACTAGTTTCCAAACAGAGGAAAGCTAGTAGATCTCTTCTGTCTGATAATTAATAGATGTAGGCTGGAAATTAGAAGAAAATGTTTAACCTTTAGAGGAATGAAGTCCTGTTATATCTTTCTTACAGGCGTGACAAGGTGAAACAAATGCATTATAAGGTAGCACTCGATCTGTTCATGAAAAAGATCATATTTTCCCCTCCTGAGACAGCGCATATCCCTAAATATATCTTTTTAAGCACATGCTGTTAATTTTTTTGGACTGTTGTTTCTTGATGATGAAGCTCACTGCCATAGGTTTGGAGTTTCTGTCTTCCTGCCTTTTAAATGCCTGTTCTTTTCTGCTGTCCTTACTAAGCAGTGGGATAGCAATGTTGCCTGCACTTGCACATTCCTGCACCCACTGCCTCCCACAGCCAGGGTCTGATCCAAAATGATGGGAACTTTCCAGTTACCACTGTGGCATTTAGATCAGGCTTCTGGAGGAAGACAACAGCTTTTAAATTGTGCTTTCAAACTCCTTTCTTGCAGTCCAGACCCTGTATCACTACTGTTTAGCTGCCCAAGCTAAGTCAAGGGCAAACAGAGCTTATGCTTCAGTGATCAGATGAAAATCAATCTCCATGGCATTTTATCTTGAGTAATTGAGTAGATACACGGAGGAGGTGAAATATTATGGTTTTCTGAAGGCTTCTGATTGCTCAGAAGGCTGAACAATCAGCTTGTGCCAAAGGCTGGATTAATGAACCATTAAGTGCATTTTTCCCTGGAAAATCCCACCATCCTTTTGCAGCTGGGACACTTGGCTGCCAGAAAAGTTCTTCTGCAGGAAAGTTTCTAGAGGAAAAATCAGCCAAATGGCAGGGTTAGCTCTGTCATTTGTAGAGGTGCATTTTCTGCATGGAAATTGAGGGGCTCTTGATGAAATAGACCGTATTATTGCCTTTATCCTGTAGCAAAGATTTTCAGACTTCGGGGCTGTCAAACTCTCAGTTTCCAGAGTGTGTTAATCACTGGACCGGGATGTATTTGGCCGGTGAACCGGGAGTGTCCCGAGTTTTGGCAGTGGGTGTGATTCTGACAGCCTCTCTGTAGGTGGTGCTGCAAGGCAGGGAGATGTGAGGAAGACTCGCCTATGCTATTTTTAAAATGCAGTCCCTTGCTTTCTTTCTGAACCAGCTCTTGATGTTCCAACTTTCTTAAAAGAAAATCAGGCATAGTTGCCCATAATTTCTTTATTTTGATAAGCCACAATGTGAATGCACCCGTTGGAAATATAAGCAGAGGAGAACTGTTATTTTCTCTGGGTTCAAACTGTTGATACTGTGTACTCTCCCTAGAAAACTGCAGTCGAACAAACTGACTTTTCATATTGATCTAACTTTACCAAAATAACAGCAGATTGTAGACTCTAGTGAATTAGAGAAGAATATCTGAAAAAGAATATTAAGTTGGTCACACAGAGACCCTAAGAAATGGATGTTTAAATTGTATAGAAATTCACCTCACGAAGTGGGCTCTGTCCTCTTTTATTCTACACTTAAATGTTGCCTTGCTCTTCTGCACACTGAAAAATGGGAGAATGGATCCTGCAGATTTGTCTATACTCCTCCTCTGCTACTGAAATGCAATCAAACGAGGTGAATCAAGCCTGTGTTTGCTTGCGGGGCTGGGAGGAATATTTTACTCAAAATTCAGCTGTAAAAGTTTGATGTTTACAGGCAGACGTACCACATACGTGATTAGACAGTCAACCTTGTTCAAAGGCAGATGTGAAAGTTACAGTCTATGAGCTCGTACCCCAGTCTTGTGACAGGCTAATAATGCCCATGGTACTTAAACAATGGAACAACGCTGTCATCTAATATTGTGCAAAATTCCTCTCTTCAGCTGTGCACTATATTAAATCTTCTGTGTCACCATGGTGTTAGGTCACCTCTGCAGCAAAGATAAAAGCTTGCTCATTGTAGGCATTTATATCTCTGCTTATCCTAATACCTCTCCAGTAGTCACGTGAAGATGTTCTGTATTTAAATTGATGTATCAAGCACAAAAAATGGTTACTGGTCTCTTTCTTTTAAGATCTAAAGATTTTAGATCAAGATGGGATACCTGTCATGGATGTATGTTTTAGCTGAGTGAAAGCTGGGGGACTGGATATACACCAGTGATTAGATGTTCATCCACAGAAATAGCACTGTGAATCCAAGATGCTTCTGTCCCCTAGCTGTTTGCTATTGACCACAGCAATGATGTTACCCTGCAATTTAGCCAGCACAGTATGCTCTGTGACTGCTTCTCCTGTGCTTTAGTGCAAGCCGATCAGTTTAGTTACTAATATAGCAGCTTTGCTTGTGAGATCAAGCCACTACAGCTGACATGCTGGAGTGCTGAGGGGAGTTAGCATGAAGCCACTCTGCAAACCCACATTCAAGGGTCAAACGGTACCATGTCTGGAGTAAGATAGGAGGGAAAGGTGTTGTCTGCGTATTGTGGCAGAGCCCCTCAGTACTCGAAGTACATCCATACATGAGAAGATTGTAATCAAAATAAGTAGACAAGGGATGTATTATTATTCCTCTTTTATAGATGAGGAATCAAGCCATGAAGAGATTCAGTGAGCAGTTCCCCTGCAGATACGCATAATGTAAGAGCTGGCAATAAAACACAGGATTCATCATTACTGCCATTTTACAGATGGAAAAACCAAGTCACAGAACAACAGTGGCTCACTCAAGGTCACACAGTATATTTATAGCAGACTCAGGACCTGAATCTGGAGCTGCTGAGTGCTGGTCAGCAATTTCCCAAGGGAATCATGGATAAGGAGATTAATGTCAATAGTTTCTCCAAAAGCAGCAGAATTTCAGAAAGAGAAGGAAGACTGTTCCAGAAGAAGATGCTTGTGCTTGTTTAGAAAAGAAGCTTAGACTCCAGTATGCCCAGCAACTCATACCTGTTTTCTTGTTATCCTAATTAGTGGCAATATTCCATTTCTAGAGGGTTTTATCTCTTTAAATCAGGTGGGTTTTTTTCAACTAATAAAATTAGAGAAGGCAGTTCAGAAAGATCTGCTACAGTAGATCATGGTCTGACATTCATTCCAGCAATAACAACTGTTATCAAAGAAAGATCTTTTTCATAAACTTACGAAACAAGTCAGGCTAATAAAGACATGAATGGGTTTTGGCACATTACAACGTAAAAATAATCAATAAAATAGTGAAAAAAAAATCTAGTCAGAAAGTCTGCATAATGAGTATTATCTTGCTTAGAAGTAGTCTGACTGCTTTATAGCATTCAGCCATAAATCATTCTGAAACGAGAGGGAAAGAAGGAATGACCCTTGTCAATGCCATTTGGAAGCAGCAGAGGGCACATACGAGCAGATTCCTATTGAAAGAATCTTCACCTTTTTTTGGCCTAGATCTTCCTGTAGAATACCTGTAAATACCGATTTTCTTACAGAACTTGTGCCAAGTGACTAGCAAATGAATATCCTCTGTGGAAGAAATCTTAGATTTCCAGACTGGTTTTTTGTCACTTAGGACTGCTGCCTGCAGCGGATGTATTGTGCCAAGATACTGCTGCACATGGTGTTTATTGCTATTCTCAGAGGCGCTTAGAAATGGGAAATGCTAGAATCTGAGATAAGTACAAAGGTGATGTAAGAGCATAAGGAAGGAAACTAGACTAAGCAAAAAAAGAAGTTTATTAGTGGAAGCAGGCGGGAGGTGGGGTCAGAGCTGCAGCTGAGGACGGCCGCAGGGGGATGATGAAATCCTCTTTCTGCTTTCAATAGCATCACAGGAAAAAAGAAAACTGAAAAAAGAGCAAACCATACATCTGAAATCAAAACAAGGGGATGCAGGAACAGCAGAACAGAAAGGAACTGCTCTCGTTTCTTTACTTTAATTCCTGTTGCTCAGACAAAAGAATTACAGTGTCTCCAGAAACACTTTTACCACATCTGTCAACTTCTGCGCCACAGAGCAAGGCCTCACGGGAATATGCTTTATTGTTCCCAGTTTGAAGAAACTGAGGCAAGGGAGCGTGATGCCGATCTGACACAGTCCTGGCTTCAGCCTGGATAAAGTTAATTTTCTTCCCAGTAGCTGGTACAGTGCTTGTGGTTTGGATTTAAGATGAGAATAACGCTGATAAAACACTGATGGTTTAGTTGTTGCCGAGCAGGGCTTATGCTAAGTTAAGGACTTTTCAGCTTCTCATGCAGCCCTGCTAGTGAGGAGGCTGGGGGTGCCCAAGGAGGTGGGAGGGGAGACAGCCAGGACAGCAGACCCCAACTGACCCAGAGGATATTCCAGGCCATATAATGTCATGCTGAACAAAAATTCCTAGGGGGTTCTGCTCATGGACTGGCTGGACATCGGTCAGCGGCTGGTGAGCAATTGCATTGTGCATCACTTGCTTTGTATATTCTTTTATTATGATTATTTTCCCTTCCTTTTCTGTTCCATTAAAGTGTCTTATCTCAGCCCATGAGTTTTACCTTTCATCCAGTTCTCTCCCCCATCGCAGTGGAGGGTATTGAGCAAACGGCTGAGTGGTGTTTCGCTGCCTGCTGGGCTAAACCATAACAGACAATCAGTTTTTCTCCCAGCTATCCTTGTTTGATCCCTCTGAAGACATGGATGTCCGACCTTGGATGACTCATGCAGCCCAGACTCAACTAGTTTACCTCCCCCTGATGTCCCAGTGGTTGGCTTTAAGCCAGGACCCTTCAGCTGCTGCCTGTGGGCTCCAGCTGGTCTGCAGTGGGTGACTATCCCCTTTAATCAACTGTGCCCTGAATTCCCCACTCACCCCCATTGCTGGGACAGGATCATCCAATGCACTATGAATGATGGCAGCAGTGGTCAGAGTGGGCAGAGAGTTATTTTGGTCTCCCACCTCCATGCTGCTATGTATAGGTTGATCTGGGAGGCTCTGCGGTCTCCAGGGTGTATGGCTCCATCTATGTGCTCTGCTGTCCTTGTTGCATCCCTGCTGGGAAAGGTGGTCCAGTGCCCTTCAGCTGTGCTTTGCAGGGGTGGTCACATATTCTCGTGCTTGGAGTGCATCCACCATTGACCATAGAGGACCTGGGATTCTTGGAGCCCTGAGCTGAGCTGCAGAAAAAAAAGAGACCCATGTCCAAATTGTTGTACCTGAGGAAGGGCTGGATCCAGCCTATGCCAGTCCATGCTGGCTGGGTACCCATTTTCCTTATATGAGAATGTCCACCCTAGCCTCTTTTCACTGCATCCCTCTTAAAATGCATAGAAGAGGCCATAGGAACCACTCAGCCAGCAGGAAACACTGAGTGGAAGGACCATGGTCTGATTTAGGGTGCCTGAATCTGGGTTATTCTTGGTGCTTTAGCATCCCAGCTAACAGCAGTAGCTTCCCCCACCACTGCAAACAAGACCACGTGAGAGACCAGAAGGTGTTCGGTAGCAGAAGGCCAAGGTAATGGTCCAAATGCTGACCTGCTTTCCCTGCAGCATAGCTGTGGAAGATGGTGAGCTGGGAGAAGTGAATGGGACATAATTTGGCTTTGTGTGGTTTTTTGAGGTATCCCGTCTAAGTAGGCTCAGCAGCTTTGCCTATCCCCATTGCGGTTTCCTGACCAAAGATGAGGTGTGAGGAACTGAACCGTGTTCCCTGGGAAGAGCTGATAGAGCCTCCCCTGCTTCTCCCCCTCCTCTGGTGCTTCAAACCAAAACAGCTGCAAACTTCTTGTGGCTGGAGATGTGCTGAGTGGCCTGGAAGGAGTTCAGGGAGAGGTAAAGGAATCCCACCCACCAGTAGCAAGGGCTCTGTGCCACCACCAGCCCTTGTGTGCCCTAAATCCTGGCTTCCTGGAAGTTGCTATCTCCATAAATACCAGCTGGCCAGCAAGAGAAAGGGACTTGCATCCCTGGTGTGTGTTGTACCATGTGAAATATGAGGTGATACACAATACACTGGCATTAGGCAAAGGCGTTGTCTGCTGATGTGGTGACACGCTTGAGGCAGAACTGGAGAATTCGATCCCTTCCTGCCCGCGGTCTCCCAGGCGCTGTGGTGAGGCGCTTGACTCACTGTGCTTGGGGATGGCAAGGGAAAGCGAAACACATGGGCCAGCACCATCTGCACTTCAGAAACTCAGACATGCCAGGTTGGCAAGTGCCTGCAAGGCTGTTGGGGTTGCTGAGCTTGGGTTCTACCACAGCTGAATTATCCCGGCTGAGCACAGCCCAGCCAGGTTTGTCCCTCGTGAAGCTTAAGGGAGGTGAAGAATGCTGAGCTGCTTT
Organism: Coracopsis vasa; assembly: GCA_026283785.1. Lineage (NCBI taxonomy): Eukaryota > Metazoa > Chordata > Aves > Psittaciformes > Psittacidae > Coracopsis > Coracopsis vasa. Next base: position 23,090 of record JANHGB010042187.1, read on the forward strand.
TGGCACTGTTATATCAGAGACAGCTTTGGCCAATAGCTAGTCTGGCTCCAGATCCAGCTCAGAATGTCTCCCTGCTGCACTGATTGCCAGTTCCCCAGTCCTCCTCCCCACAGGAGCAGGATTCATTCCTATTGAATCGAAGAACGACAGAGCTGCATTTGTGCTTGATTCCCCTGATGTGTGGTCCACGCATGACAGAGACCTGTGAACACTTTTCTGTGCTCTCTGCATTTGATTCTTTACCTTTATCTCCCTTATTTCTGTTTCCAAATAATTCTTCTCTTTTTTTTTTAAGCAAGATGGCAGCTGTGTCACAGAGCTCAAAGCCCTGGAAGAGGCGAATTCATGCTTTTCTGCAGCTTCATTGTTGATTTCTGTTTTCATGGCCCCAGTGCCAGAATGATGTTGTCTATAGAGCAACCATGAAACTATATCATTGCTGTGAGTGCTAATAGTTGTAGACCCAGAACTACATATCTAATCCATGCATGGTCTGGCAGCAGAGCAAGCACATGGGGGTAGCAGCAGACACAAACTGCTGATGAGGGGAGGAATCTCCCTTTTGCTGGGATCTATGTTATGAACCACACCTTGGTGTGATGCCTCCTGTAGCTCAGAGCAGTCCTGCAGACACCTGCCTCTCTCCGAGTGTCACTCAGGAGTCCCTGTTCCTAACTTAACCAGGAGCTGGGCAATCACTGGCTTCCCATGCAGATTTTGTAAAACCAATGTCAAAGCCAGCCCAACAAAGCCACACAATGAATACTAATTTCTGTCAGTTCTAGCACAGCACTTGCACAAGGAAATGAGAATCTCTGACAAGTCTGCAGGGCTCCCTTGGGTGGATGTGTACACAGACGCTCATCCAGAAGGGTTTCTGGCTGTTTATGTAGCGCAAGTGTCTTGAAACGGATCTGTTTGCTCTGAAGAGCGAAGGATTAATGAATAACATGCAATTAAAGCCTGCATAGGAGGTAGCAAGTAAGAACAGTTCCTGCTCTGCTCCCCTTCCAGAGTTGGTTTCAGGTGCACGTTAAGGAGTGCTTGTTTAAACTCACACTTCTCTTTCTGTTCTTTAGGACAGTCTTCTCATCAGGGCTCTAGAAAGGCAGCTACACAATATGCTTCTCAAAGTGCATGTGCCAGCCATCCACAAGGTGCTTTGACAGGCACACACTTGGCAGGCAGCAGTGATGGTAACTGAAGGGCTGGGGGTTGATGCTTACAGCCAGCCCCTGCTCGAAGGAAAAGGTTTTCTCCTGGGGAGGTTTGTGCCTGGGCCTCCAGAGACACAAATCCAGCACCCCGGCCAATGATCTGTGCTGACACACGTTTCCTGTGTGACCTCCAGCGAGCTGCTTGGGACTCCCTCAGACAAACTGTGCCAAATCTTCCTGGGGTGGCGAAGGTATAAACCTCTGTTTTCATAATGGAAGGGGAGAGAGGCACAAATGTCTGCCAGGTCCTCAGCCTCTCCTCTGCAATTCCCAGTCTACTGTATTACCTTACACTGATGATTTAATTTATGGCAATGAACTGCAAACAGCAGTGGCTGCCAGCTGTGATTTCTGCAATAGCTGCCGGGTTGTGACAGCAGCTTCCAGTGGAGGAGCAGTGATCAGCTCTGGTGCCACCACCTTGGACCAACGCTCAGCCTGACTGATCTTTTCCCACCCTGTGGGCCCCCTCTGCTGCCTATCCAGGCCCCCCACAAGAAAGGCTGCATTAAAGCACTGGTTTTGAGCTCCTTTGAATATGATTCACTCATCCTGGGTTTGGGAATTCAGGCTTACGCTGGTGCTGTGAGAGAGAAGGAAGAAGAAGGGATAATCTTATGGGAGAAAAATAAACCATGCTGCTGCTGACTACAGAGTGGAGCAAACCCCAGGGACTGGTTTTCCTTCGGAGCCAGGCTCTCCAGCCAAGCTTATTTCCCAGATGGTGAACCCATGGACATGAACTTTGTTTCTATTCTGTTGGTGGGAAGACCCTGGCACAGGGAGGCTGAGTGATGATGAGCAATGGAGAGGCAAACCTTTAGCTAAGTCAGGGGTACAAATAACATCTCCAGCCTGAGCCCTCACCAGCAGATCAAGACCTTCATATCACTAGAAGAATGTGCTGCAGTATTCAGTGCACATATTGTTCTCTCTCAAAGGAGCAGAAGTGTGCACATCATTAAGAGGAAATATTTTATGCTGATCATTCCCACATGCCTGCTCTATATCTGCCTGGGTTCTTAAGCAGCACCCATTCTGCACATAATGTCATTCATTTAAGTCTCACAAGGAAGATCAGATCTTCTCAGGCTAAGCAATTGTGTTCTGGCCCCTGATAAAACCATTTTACCGAGATGAATAACTTGTGTGGGTTTATGCTTCCTTTCCCTGAAATGCCATTAGATGAACATGAAGTGCTTTTGTATTTATTTGAGGGAATTTCCTTTCAGACTCTGCAGGAAGAGAAAAAAAATGGGGATAAGAAGGGAGCTGGGACTGAATTATGCACTAACTAAATGGCAGTGCCTCAGCAAGAGCCGAAGAGAATGGCTTGCTGCCTCATTTGTATCCATCGGAGGTGCCATAAGCTGCAGACTAGGATAAGTTACCTTGTCTGAAAGACTGAAATATCACATCAAAGCACCCTGTGGATCAAAGGTGAAAGCAACAGGCATTCCTGGCTGGCTCATCTTTCAGACCTTTCTCTCTCTTCAGTTTCCACTTTAAATCTGATAATGCAGCCTGAATGCAGCCTTCATTTCTCAAGGCATAGGGTGTATGAAGCATGTATTCCCTTGTTAGTGGGCTTCATGGGGCATAGGATTTCCAGAGCTTAGTTCTCAGGCATCAGTGGTGGAAAAGATCTATCATTGTGAAGAAGGCAGAGCAGGACTGATGGAGTCAGTGCAGCAGTGCAGAGGCTCTCCTGCCCCATGTACCGCACGGGGTGCAAATTTACAAAGGGCTGCTCAACAGTTAAGTACTAGCATTAATCTGTAACATGAAGTGCTCAGGACCTCCCAGAGTATTAAACCCGTGATGCAAGACTTTATATGAAGACAGACTAAAGCATCTGGGGTTGGAACTAGATGATCTTAAAGTCCTTTCCAACCCTAACTATTCTATGGTTCTATGATTCTATAATTTTATCTGTGAGGGTTGCAGAGGACACACTGAAACACACAGGGCACATCTTCTGAAACACAGGTCCCAATGGTCCTTGGAAGCACACTGGAAATTTTTATGCTAAATGAAGTAAATGTAAAAGAAAATTACTTCAGGGACTCAGAAAAAAGGCTTTCACCCCACAGGTGTGTGACTTTTGTCACACAAAAGACAGTAGGAGGCAGATGAAGCTGTGTTGCTCAGTGTCTATAAAAATCTGGATGTTAACTCTTCCGTGCTGTAGTTTCCTCCCACAGTAGTGCTTGTCAAAGAGGATCAGAGTCATCTCAGCATGAAGGAAAGGCCTCATGACCTGAAAAAAATCTTGATTTTGACATTTTGTGTCCTTTAGACCTATTCATTTATGTCAGTAAACTCTTACTGAGTCCGCAGTGGCTCGCTGTGGGTGGAAGTCTCCCTCAGATAGATGTCCTCAGCTGCACATCCATTGCTGCAGTTTGGTGACAGAATCAATACATGTGCTTAAGTGAGATTTGTGGAGATGTTTTCTTATGGATTCAGAGCTTTGTACTAGTATGTAGGGCCTTAGCAAGTAGCTTTTGAAATCTAGACCCAGCTATATCTGTGGGTTCATGTAATATGAAATCTTACCTTATGTTAAAGCTGAACTGGATTCTTTTATGTCAGGGTTGATCTGCAAGGTTTATAAAGCGATTCAGATCGGCAGCAAGATGAACAAGGCAATTGTATAGCTGTTTCCCCTTCTCCAATCTGTGAAAGGAAAACACTGTGAGTCATTAGCCAGAGAAATTGTGTTTTCTTCAGCAGGAAGCTTTGCAGATTCTCTGCTCCCAGATCTTGTTACACTTTTCCACCCCACCATTCTGGAAAAACTCCCACAGAAAGACAGGCAGATATTTTAATCAAGAAATGGTCCTTATTTCCATTAGCAACAGCTGTTTTCCTTTTAATTTAATTCTCCATTCTGGAGTCTGTTTATGAAAGCTGCCATTAATTACGTTTTTCATCAGTCAATGCTCAGAGATGTCTAATGGCCCAGCACACCTAATTCGTCCTTCATGTATGATAGTGTTTCAGCAAGTCTATAGTTAGTGTATACGGCTGATATCTGTGGTGTAGTAGAATTGTGAGTGGGGCTGTGCACTCTCCTGGTGTGTGTCAGATAGATAGTGTTACAGCTGCGTTCCGCTGCCTCTGCCAACATGTGGCTGGCTGGGGGCTGCAGTTACTGGGGTGTGATAACAGCCAGTGCCAGAAGTGGCTTCTAATGTCACTCTGAGCATGCTAGCAAAAGGGTGAAGAATTCAAGCTGCCTTTGGAAGCTCTTTGAAGACAGAGAGTGCAGAGACTGAATTACAGCTACTTTTTATCTTTGTTTCAAATGATGCACTTGATAAGTGTTAGTGATGGCTAAATGCGCTGTGCCCGCCTGCTTTTCTTTAGCTTCTTCTGTGCAGAAACCCTCTGGTCATCCTTGCCTAGGTATTCCCAGTTGCCCCATTTGTCTCAAGCTACAAAGATAGCTACTTGTGATCCAAGGAGTGTTGTTCTCTTTAATGTCACTGTGGAGACACTGGCATGACTCAACCTCACTAACCTGGGTTTAGGCGTCTGGGTTTAGGCAAGTCGTTGGCTAGGTATAGCAGAAAGCTTGGCACAACTGTCCAGAAACTATGGGCACAAAAAACAACTCATCTTTACTCAACACGATGCTCAAGTAGGTTGATTGAATTCTTCACATACCTTAAATGTGGAGTTAGAACATCAGGCTCAGTTGGAACTTGGCCTTCATTTTGAAGGTGTTTGCAGCTGCAAAGAAGAGTAGTTATTGGCAGGTAGCCTCAGGTAAGAAACATTTCAAATCCTCCAGTACACAGATAGCTTTGAAAAATATCCACATCTGTCACTACTGTCTATTGAAATCCAATCAGCCTGTGTGCAGAGAGCTGGCTCTGTTCCCTTGCCCAGGCTGTCACCTGCAGAGATCATGGCATTGTGGAAAATTACGTGCGCTGAGTAGTGGCATGTTTTGTTTATCTCGGTAGAAAAGTGGCAAACAACCAGCTCAGGATTTGTAGTCATGCATTGCATAAAGCAGTCAGTCACCTTCAGCCTTTCCTATGCCTGAAGCAGTCTGATGCCCGTGATCATTCTTTGCTCACTTCATTTGCTTTTGCTGTGAGCCCCACGAGATGCTGCAGGAAAGAAAAACTGATATAGCAACGTTTGCTGTATATAATAACAATGTACTGCAGTGAAACCACTTAGCTGTATTTGAATAATGAGAGATGATATGCTAATATTCTACCTGATGCTGAAGGTAGTTCTCTGTCCTGTCAAGTCACATCAGACTTATGCAGAGGTTCTTCAGTGAGTATTCAACTGGCCAGTTTCTGACTGTGTAACCTCACTAAACACAAAACCTTTTGACTGCAGGAGGAATGAATCTGCCATGCTGCTAAACAGACAGAGGCTTCTTCACAAGGCATCTGCTTCCAAAGCAAATTAGATTTGCTTTGATTTTCATGGCCTATTGAGGAATGAGAGCAGCACCACAAGGAATCATGCAGGATTGAGTCAGAAACAGTTTAAAGGTGGATACAAAAGCATCCCAGTTGCTGGCACTTGAGAAGAGAGTGAGAAAATGCAGGTGACCAGTTAAATAATATGCTCTGTCCCAAAGCTTCCAGCTTTCATGCTGCAAAGGGATATAACTGCAGACAAAATAGGTTTTAGACACAGAATAACTCTGCATTTAGTATTACTCTAACTTAACACATTTTTTGGATGGGGGAAGGAAGGTGTGTGTCCTACTGTTATTCATTGTTTGGTCACCTCTTTGCTGGTTGTTTGATCACCTCAACTTTGAGCTCTCATCTGAAATATCTCAACTGGAAAGTGCTGGATTTATAGAGCTCTTGCAATGGTGATACAAGAAATGTTCTGGCAGGGTGTTATGGTCCTGCTGTCAAGTCCTTCACTGGAAACCCAGCGTAGTTCCAGCACAGCTGATGGGTTACTGTCGTGTAGGTGAAGGCAGTGTTCATCTCTTGGATGTCACCTCTTGACCTCTTCTGTTGGCAAATGAACCTGATGTAATATTGCAAAACCACATCCTTCGAGTGAAAGTGATAAAGACAAATGTTTGACTTTAGCCAGAGAATTTAAAACTCAGAGTCCTTTGAAGATTGCCGAGTTCTGCGCTGTGTTAGTCGTCCATATCTGTCTAAGAAAACACTCATTTCATCACAGCTGATGACATGAATTCAGACTTGTGAGCAAATGGCTAGGTTGAGTTAAATCACCTCACTATCTGCTAATGGCATTTTTGCCTTTGCTTGATGGTGAAGGTTATCTTGCTGTTTGGAAATCATAACCTACAACTGTTAGACAGCATTATCTGCAGACTTGGGTGAGATAATTTAATGAAAAATCCAGGGAATCTGGAGATTACTGGCTTCCATTCACATGAAGTTGAACTGCTTCAAGACTCCAGCCGCCTTTACACACCATGTGCCTCCTGCTATACGGTGGGGAAGGAACAGCAGCTGGCAGATGATGGATAGCCATGCCGCAGCCCGCTATAAGGTTGGGAGTGACATCACTGATAGAAAGGGGAGCAGCTTGAGCTGTTTATAAAACTGCAGTTGGGAAGTTTGCCCCAGACTGCATTAGCCTCTGTTCGCTGCCTACCCGGCTTTTCCCCACTCAAATTCCAAGCTCCTTCAAGGGAAACAAACATCTGCAGAGGCACAATGTTAATTGTTGTACTTAGCGCTGCTGTTTACATTTTTGGTGCGGTCAAGTCAAAGCATGTCAAGGCTCTCCTGATGGCTAAAACAAGCCAGAAATCTTGTTCTGGCTGAAATAACAAGAGGCTAGATTCTGATCTCTTGTACCAAGGCATTTTGCATTGGCCCCAGAGAATGGAAATCAGCATCTGGAGAAATCGGAGGGTGCAAAGAAAAGTAGCAGAGAGGCTTGTAAGAGGGTGAATGTGATAGAGTCACCAGGGAAGCATTACAAGGTTAATGCAGTTTTCCATTATCTGAAAACAGTTGGGTATTACACTGCATTTGTAGGCTTAGAAAGGCTGGCTTCCCCAGGTTCTGCTCCCATCAAAATCCAGCCTAATGGCTCCTTATCAGGCATGATGAATCGCCCCTGTGCCTACACTTTGGTCCCTAATTTCCACTTTTTTTGCGTCTGCTTAAAGTCCTTTTTAATTTTAACATGTACGGCAGTCTCTGAGCCAAGTGTGGCCCTGGTGTTCACAGTCATCCTGGTGATTACTGCGCTTGCCAGCTCCCTTTAGGATGCAGTTTCAATGGGGTGTGACTTTCACAATATTTTTTTTCTTGTTGTTGCTCGAGCCGCTCCAGGAAGGCGCTGTTAAACACGAGTCTCAGCAGGATCCATCATGACTGAGGACAGAACAGAATGTAATGAAACAGGGTGAATACGTGTCTCGCTGAGCAGGATATGTTCTCTTAGTTATACGGTTGATAAAGCTTTGGCTGTGGTTCAAAAAGGTGTTCGGCTTTCATCTCTCTGTCTTCCTTCCTCCACTCCCCTAAATATTAATGGCTGCACTCATACCTCCCATATTCATGGCTACTTGAATTGTTTACAGATTTTTTTTAATGAAGGATTTGACCTTTTGCCTTTGCAGTTATACAAACCTTTCTCTGTCTTCACAGTGATGCCCCCTTCATCACAGTTTGTCCTCAGCTTCCCTGTGTCCTGGCTGGCTCAGTCTGATGCAGTGCCAGGGAACAGACACTAAATCACTGTAGTCAGAAATACTGTGGTGCAGTTTTGTTGCTGAAGAGGAGGGATGGCGCCGCACTGTGCTCTGCTCAGTCTGTGACCCTGACTGCACAAAGCTGCATGCAGGCAGCAGCGTATTGGTGTCACTAGTGCCAGGTTGCTTGATGACTGGTGGGTTTGGCACCCTGGGCTTGCTGTTTGAAATCACACTTGCTCTGTTATTCTCCTTTGGCTTGGGGTGAGTGCAACAGGGCTGTGTAAGGAGCTAAGGTTGTGTGGGAAGCATGTGGCAGCACTGGGAACTGAAGTCGCATCTCGTGAGTCTCCACTCCGTCCATTAACCACAAAATCATTTTCTCTCACTAACTAAATTGAAGGAGAACAGCCTTTTCTACCTTATTTACATGCTGTGAGAGCAGAGGTGGCTCTGTGAGAAAGTAACGTGGCAAAGGAAAGCTAGCAGGATTGGGAAGGGCCAGGTGGCTGTGGGATAAAGGTTTGGGGTGTGCAGGTTTAACCCTGAGCATCTCTGTAAGTGCAGCTTAGCAGCTGGGTTCCTCAATCATGAGGAAATGACAGAGGATCCAGGAGTGCAATGACTGTCTATCCAGATGTATATCCATGCCAGGATGAGAGGGAGGATGTGTATCCCCTTTAATGCAGACTGCTTCTTCCTGTCACCAATTGCTCCCTCCATGGGATCCCATTGTATAGAGACAGATTTCACATGAATAGCAGCATGAATAGTAGCAGCTGGGAGTAAAGAAAAAGCAAAATCAATCACACTGTTCTGCTTTGGTTGTGTTGCTGTGCTATGTTTCTGTATTGGCCAACCTCTGATCATGAAATTCTCTTTTATCACATTTTTGGCTATGTTTGCTGTGTAAAATTATGATGCCTGAATTAGGGCCTGTGTTTATGAAAAGAGACAAGAATGATGAATACTAATGTGAGCATGAATTAAACAGTATTTTTAATCCTCTGGCAATTAATTAAATCAGGGCAGTGACAAATAAGAGTTTAGATGCCCAATTAGGCGCTGTTGCACAGGCAACTGAAGAAAGGAAAGAAGTTAATCTGACGTAATGTAATTTGGATCAGGCCCTTAAGAAGGGGAGAGCCTTTCTGGTCCAAGTAATTATTAATTGGATTGATATCAGAACAGGAATTTACTCCAGTGTCAGGCCAGCCTGCCCTCTTGGTCTGGAGAGACTTAGGTTCCCATCCTCTCCAGAAAAGACTGAATATATACAATGCAGTTGTAAAAAGCTGTGGATAAAAGAATGTTAGTTAAGTGTTAACATCATCGATAGTTGGTAGCTGTGACGGATTGCATCAGTGATGAAATATAATGCTTATTTTCCCTCTAGTTTAAGCATGTCTAGGGTTACCCCAAATGTGCAGGGAGATGAACTGGGTGATGATCCACTGTGCCCCTGGTTCTGGAAGGGACCAGACTGCAGAGTAAGTCTGTGAACACCCTCTACTCCCGGTTCCATATCTGATCAGGCCAGAAGGGACTCTGAGTATGTCCTTTTTCTAGGCCCAACTCACACCACCCATCTCCACCCCGGGGGCTAATACGTTCCAAAAGCAATTACAGAGGCGGGAGGGCAGCGATGCTGGTGGAGCTGGGGCAGATGTCAGTGAGGAGGGCCAGAGCTGGACCACAGGCACTGGAAGCCATGGCTGAAGTGCATTGGCAAAGGCGAGTGCAGGGCCCCATGGTGGGATGGCTGATGCTGCAAGTGAAGTCCTCTGGCAGAGCCAGGGCTGCGGGCAGGCGTAGCTCCTGGCAAGGTTCAGGCTGGCCCTGTGCACAGAGATTAGTCCTTCAGCACTAACTTTACCCACAAAGTATTCAGGAAAATAAAAGGAAACCATGCTTACGTTTGGGCTTTAATGGCTGGCTTTTTGCATCTCTTTCTTATTCTTGGTCATGAAAGCAGTCAGCCTGCCTAGCAATTCAGATCTGAATTCTTTAGCCTGGAAGGCATTTTGTGTAGTGTAACGTCTCCCAACCTAAGACCAAGTCAGGTATCATGCATCAATGACCTTCATTTTCCAGGCTGGTAATTCTAGCTTACCAGAATGAAGAACAAAGGCACTGAATAAGTAAAAGGGTTGGGGTGTGGGGGGGAAGGAACCCAAATGGAATGGACACATTGGTTGAAACATCCCATTTCTTGAAAAACTGATTTTGAGGTATCTGTCAAAGCAATCCCTGTGTTTCTTATGACTATTATATCACATGGCCTTGGCGTGGTTTTCTGGTATTTTGTGAGGACCACCCAGAAGTGGGCCAGGTTTGGTTACTGGATTTACTAAACAGAACAAGAAACACAGAGCTCCTGCCTGCTGTTCAAAAATAATATCGCAAGGGAAGCAAACCACAGCGAGACCACAGGGAGGTGAAGCCCATTTTCCACTTGCTGAGGGAACTGCCCTCGCTTGCTGCAGAATGCAGTCTCCATATGCTGGGAATGATTCCCAAAAGCACTCCATCCTTGCCGAGTATGCTTCCTTTCAGAAGCTGCATCCACAGGGATGTAGGGCAAGGAAGTGGCTCTGAACAGGATACTCTGGGGTGTTTTCTCTGTGCAGTGAGGTGGAGAGAACGGCCTGTAAGAGAAAACGCCAAATGGTGTTGGACTGGGATAGAGAAAGCTTGTTTCTCCTGTCAGTGTTTCTCAAATTATGGATCCTGGACCACCCAATGGCGGAAGAGACCTTTCTGGGGTGTAGCACATGGCAGAAAGGGCTGCTTCTGTGCCACAAGTAGCTCTGCACTCATGTTGCTGTTGATCCCCTGCTCCCTTCCTGCCTCCACTAGTGGGATGAGGAAGAGGAAGACCACGCGCTAATGGAGGGAAGGGAGAGAATTTGCCACTCCCTAAGAAGCCATTGAAATGGCATGGAGGAAATAGGGGAGGAAAAGGATAGGTGACCTGCAGTGACTGGGAATTTAGGAGAGCTGTAGAAAGCCAGGCTTCCCTTTGTGATCTGCAGGAAGAAACGTTACCAGAAAAATATGCAGTGATGAACTAAACATTGCAGATGATTGTTTCAGAAACAGAGCTAACTCACCATACTGAGGCCTTGAGGGTGTTTGAATACGGAAAGAGAGAGGCATTGGCTGTATGTAAAGCTTTGCCTTGTAACCTAAGCAGAAAACGACATCAGGATTCCCTAGCAATAGTGTCCAAACAGTGGCTTAGCAGATGGCACACAGGTAGATGGGCTGTGGTGGTGGAACAAACCCTGAGGGATCTGGAGGAATCAGCAGGTCACTGATGATGTAGTGCAAGTGACAGACGAAGTTTCACCCAGCAGAGCATACCCTCATCCTTTGAGGGTAACTTACATAAAACACCACTGCATTAAATCGTGTATACCAATAAAAGTGTAGTACTGCTACACTTCTGCTATATACTATTGCTCAGTGGCTGAAGCTAAAGCTATAAGCAACAGGCCAGAGAGATCTGGACTACTGCAGGTAGTGATCTCAGTGACTCTTGCCTACATTAAGATATACAACATTTTGCAATATCAGAAATCCCTGCGTACACTGTTGCTAGATGCTAGTATGGATGGGAAGGAAGAAGGCAATGGAAACCTTTAGCTCTCCGTACACTGTCTAAATGACTCCTCTTTTCAGCTTCTCAGTATTTAAAGGGTTAATAAGAAAAGCTTCCTCCCATGACCTTTTCTATCCCTAACGTGTTTGTTGATTTCTTGTTCTCCTACGCATGATTTTTTGTTTAGGAATGAAATGTGCTTACTCACTGATATGCATTTATTACATAGACACCATGTTTGGGTACATCATCCATCAGTGCAAATGTCACACTGTGTAAAAGCCCTGTATCCAGAGTGACAGCTGAGTTAGTGCTTGTGTTGTGGAGCAGCCTCCTTGCCAAGTTTCTGCAGCTGGATGGTTTTAAAGAGAACTCATTTATGAATAGATCCACCAGCAAAAGCATCTGCAGTTGCGTGTTGCTCTTGTGGAAGCTGCCAGCTTCTGTGGGCCACTGGCCTTCTCACAGGGGACACTGAAGCGAGCCAGTGGCCCACGGCCAGGGAAGGGCCATGGAAGGGGTTGTGATCAAAAGCTGTTCTCAGCTGGTCGGTTTTTGACTTCTGCAAAATGACTCATTGCTCTCCGTTCTGCTAAATAGATTCGCAAGGTGCTGGTGCTAATTCTGCTGCTGAGCTACAGGCTGAGGAGAGAATGGCACAAGAACTCATCAGTGCCATTTCTTGTCTTGGATGGAGCTCAGTTTGGAGGAGCAATCTTTGGTTGCTTATTTAGGCATATTAATTTCTCAGCATGTTATTTGCAACTTCTGCCTTTATTCTGCTGTACAGATATCTATTTTTTAATAATGATTTGGAGTTTTCATGGCAACATCTATTTTTTTTTTATATTCTGCTGTACAGACATCTATTTTTTTTACAACGATTTAGAGTTTTCATGGCAACAGCTGTGAAAGCCAATGGCAGTCATACAAGTCAAACTTCAAGCAACACTTTGCAAAATACACAGCAATCTATTTTAGTGCACCACATCATTAATTAGAAGAGACAGACTGGGCAGGTTTGGAAAATATGATCTCTAGTGTTCAATTTTTAAAAAGGCTTCTGAAATGGCCACTGAAATTCTCTGCATTTCCTATGCATAGAAGAAAATATAGCTAGAAAAATCAGGCCATATATTGATTACTCTTAGAATTGAAATAAATTATTTAGATTAGTTACCAGCGGAGTCTGTTCGTGATGGTTCTCCTGCCTATGGGCTTATTAACTTAATATGGTAATAATGGGAGAAGCAGAGAGAGGGATTAATGGCACAGGAATACTGAAAATCCAAAAATAGCTTCGGAATTTATACCTGTAATTTTGTGCTTACAGCAATGAGGGATTTTGATTTTCATCCATCTGATTTACAAGACATATGCGTTGTGAATGATTGCAATCATTTCCTTAACTCACGTACTGAGATGTGAGCACTTCGGTATACCTGCATGTCACCAGTCAGTCAGTCAGTCACTGCTGTGACTGTAGTTACGGTCATAGTGGTGACAATGTGTAGGGCTCACACGTTTAAAGGCTAGGTTGATGTCTATTTAAAACCTGTGCTTTTACAAATAAAAGCGAATCCTATTTTTAAGAATTTAGAAGCTCAGTTTTCTCCAGTTCTACTCTTTTTTTTTTTTTATCTCTATTTTTTCCTTGTAAAATTTTTAAGTGAACATTTTCTGCTTAAATTTTTTTCACTTGAAGTGATTGGTGGGAGATTTCTAAAGGTAACAAAATGTCAACACTACCTGTGTTTTAAGTGAAAATCTAATTAATACAAAAACCCAGATTGTGCCTGGAAGTTTCTAATCTTTATTTTAACAGTTAAAAAATAACATGTTTCCTAAAATTGTATTTGATCCAGCTCCCATTTTTCCCTTGGAAATGCTCTCAGTGAAAAGACTCTAACCACCCTGATTTATTTTTAAAGCAGCAATGATCGTTGCAGTAGGGTGTAATTATCTTTAGTTCCAAGATCTTTGATCACAGTGTGTTCACATCTAAATCTGAGCTAGGATCTAGATATCTTTTTTATGCCTTAGGCTATAATTTGCAGGGTTTCTTTGACAAAAGAATTTCTTTTTATAAGATGCACACACACAAGAGCAGCACCATGTTTTCCCTCACTATGTGGGAGTATACAACCTTATTAAAATGTATTGTGATTCCCTTTAGCAGGAAGGCAAAAGCAAGAGGTCATGTATTTCAGTCCAGCATCAGGTGAGCATCACATATGCAAGGTCAATGACTGTGTTGTGGAACCCCATGTACTATGGGAGTAATTTGTTTCTTGCATAAAGAATATTATAGAAATGAAAGTGGGAATTTAAAGAGAGGAGTAGTCTAAGAGCACAGGGTTGACTGAGAGGTAGTAATTTCTGCACTGCTGGGATAGACACCTACCTATGTTTGTTGAACTGCATATCTCACTTGAGTTTGCAAAACATCTGAGGCTGTGTATGATATAACTGAATAAATTGCAGAAATAACTGCAGAAACGGTCCAGTTAATCAGCCACTCTTTGCAAAGGAAATTGCTTTATCTATACGAGCATTATTGCTGTATCCTGTTCAGCTTTAACTTGAGTCCCTAAAATAGACAGCTCATCTTGCCAGACTCCCACAGAGGGAGAGTGGAGCTCCTCCAGAGGAGGAGAGGACACGGCACTCCCTGACTGTTGGATCCACATCTCCATTAATTCTGCATAGCTGCTCAGGAATTGAAACGAACTTTTTCTCTTGTCAGTTCAACTGGCAAACCCACAACATTCCCAGTGAAAAACTGCTTTTTTAATGCAATTGAGACTGAGATTTCTAGGTCTCAATAGGGACTCCAGATTTCTCTGAACTATTAGGTACATCTGTGCTGCCACAATTCAGCTAACAGACTGTAACATGAAAACCTTCATTTTTGAGTTTCCAAATTTGATTATAGTAATTCCATATTAAAGCTTACTTTTCTGAGTAAATAACTTCAGCGTAGCTAATGCATCTTTTCATCATTACTATTATTGTGATGATGGGTGATGAAAGCAACCATGTTCCTGAATTGTTAAGTTTTGAAAAAAAGGAAGCAAGTTTTAGATGTGTGGTGTGTTTTCATGTTAAATCTGTATAATCAAGATTGCACAGCCTCAAAGCTTGCCATCCTCTACTAGGCAAAAGGATTTAATTTCTGCTGAAATCTTAAATCATTGTCTGTTTATAGAAAGATGTCAGCTGACAGAAGCAGTGAGAGGTAAATGGAAGTATGCTGGATGCTATCAGTTTTGATGGAGAAGGCACAATAAATTTACTTCTAGCAAGAAGGAAATTGTGCTGTTGGTGAAAGAGTATTATCTTGCCTCTTCCAATATGTTTTCACCTGATGGATCAGGGAAGAAAACATCAGTATTAGTGCACAACGTATTTCCCCTCTGAGTGAAAGTGACTTTATATCAGAAACACATGCTAGAAATGTCTTTTGCATTCCTGCTAATTTCCCAGATCCAGCACTGGCATATGCTCCTTATCTAATCTTGATTGCTGCATTAAAGCAATGCATGCTATTCTACTTTATCCTTTGTGAAACTTCAGACATGGTTTCTATTTTCTTTGCACTTCACTAAGGTAGCATATAACTGCTTGTAAAATGTTAACATCTGCGAAGGAAAAAATAATAAAAGGAAAGGAATTAATCAAAGTCTTGAGATTTATGGGCTAAATCCTTGCACTTCGGTCCAGGTAGTAGCTTGCTTTATCTGCTGAGGCAGCAGAAAGCAGCCAAAGCACTGCCCGGGCAGAGTAATGGAGGAATCTCCTGCACAGGAGCCCTGGGGCAGAGCAGAGCTGCCCTGACTGGCTCTGCTTGTCCCCTGTGCCTCCCTTCACACAAGTGACAGCATGTAGTATTTAGCCAGCTCCTGTACTGGGCCAGCAGCTGGCTGTAGCTGCAGAGTGCAGCTGCAGCCCCATGTTCATCCTGAAGTATGCTGGAAACTCTTTCTGCCCAACTTTCGCTCAGCTTTGGGGAAACAGGAGCAGAGCTTACAGCATGAACCTGGTGCAGCTGAGAGCAGAGCCAAGTTTTGTGATGATGGCTATCCTTTACCTGCAAGTTTTGATGAACTGAATATGCCTCCCCCAACACAGCAGGAATCATTTGTCTTGCTATAACCATCCTTTTGATGCAAAAGAAATGGGTAAATATGGATACCGAGGGCAGAATTATTGACCTGCTGAGGCCAATGTGACCTGTGGAATCCCAGGGATGAAAACAGCTACGCATGGAGAGGCTGGGATGCAGGGGCTCATTTATCTACAGGCACCCCTGCAGCTTCGCAGTCTGGCTTTACTGCTGATGCAATACCAGCAGAGAATTGTAAGCCTTGCCTGTGATGTTGTCAACTGTCCTGACATATCTAAGAAGATAATTAAAAGCTCAAATCATGGGTGCGTGAAAGAAATGTGGTCCTGACATGCAGAGTGTATGTTCCTCTCAACTGTTCCCTCGAGGCTTGCAGTGCTCACAGAGATAGCAGTGCTGTGGGAACATCTTCATTCCTCATGGGCAGCTGGGAGGATTTACCTCTGGTATAAACAGTTAGTACAGAAAGGATAAAACTTCCTAATGGAGAATGAGGCCTCAGGAAAAGCCAGAACTGAACAAATCTGAACTTGTGGTTGAGGTGTGCGAGGAGGAGGGGATGGGGCTATCTTCATTTGAACTTTTTTCTAGATTTCAACAATCACATTTGCAACACCTACCCCTCATTTTCTTTCCCTTCATTTACAGAGATTACTGCAGCTGCAGGCAGAGTAGGAACACCATGTACACAGATGGCTGGGCTGTTCCTGGTGAGGTAAAAAGGAGACTCTGAGAAGCCTGGTTTGAAATTCTGAAGGCATGGACTTCCACCAAGGGTATGATGGAAGTCCATGGACTTTCACTAAGGGTCACTTGGCCACCTCTCCTCCTTTTCCATGTTCCAGCCAAGCCTTTTTCCTGTATGGTGTTTGGGAATGTAGCAATGTTGTGGGAACGTACAATGCTCATGAAAGCCTGGTGGCACAGAAAGAAGTAGGAAACCCTTTGAGGTCTTCAAGAGCGAAAACCAGAATTGCCTTTTGATGACAGCATGGTTTAGTCATCAAGTCTTGGCTCTTTCTAGACAAGACTGGCAGGATGAATTGCTCTGCGACATACAGAAATTTAGTTATCCATTGATGTATTACTGGAAGACACTTCATAGTTACTCCGCCATTGACTGTTACTGTTACTATCATTATGATTACTGTTGTTATTACGACTTTCGGGGGATTAACAAGAAATTAATATTTGAAATGGAAAAGTCAAAGTTCTTGGAAATGTTTTACTATTCACAGATTACCCGCGCTTTTGTGGTTTCACAAGTACCACTGGTACTTTAACAGCCATACCGTTACAGTCTGTTAGAAACATACACTCAGGCTGGATACCCATTACTGGAAATGATAGTGGGTGTCTGGAACGGAAATTGCATGTTCTTTTGAAAGTTTCAGCTGTCACTATATGTTACTTGCAGCATTAATATTGCAAATTGGAATACAATGTAGAAACATAAAAGGATTTACTACTACAGAACGGGATGTGTTACGTGATGTAGTGCTGTGATATTAGACAACATGACATTTCATGAATAAAACAAGATATTACGGCATTCCTTATAAAGGGAAAAAAGGGCTTGAAGTCAGTCATGTTTACAGAGTGACTCTCTGAGGACTATTTTAAATGCTCAGAATTTAACGATGGCTCTTAAAAATCTAATTATACACTGCCTAAAATTAATAAAATCCACAGGAGCAAAGATAGGAATTAATGAAATAAGATCAGTGCAGGTAATACTGATGAAAAACATCATTTATGTTAACATTTAAAAATCATCATAAAACACCATCTAAAGGCACACTTGAAAGAAAAACGATGACACAGACTAATAAAGATACTTCTCCTCTTAGATAAACATGTCCAAACGTTTGTTCAGTACACTGCAGAGAAGAGGGGGAGCAGAAAATAGCTACTCTTGATTTTTCAGGATGGCTATTTGATCTGTAGTGTTTCTGAGCCACCTCAGGGGTGCTGGCCATTCAGCCAGAGGCGAGGCACAACCAGCAGAGCCTTTCTTGGCCACCTCCTCTCCCTCAACATGTCCCAGGCAAACCTTTTGCCTGCATGGTGCCTGGGAACAGTGATGTGCAAGCCTATATGTCAACTACTCCCTTTCTTCGTG
>JANHGB010042187.1:40842-86969 GCA_026283785.1 Coracopsis vasa
ACAGAACCTGGCCAGAGGGACACCTTGATCTATTCTATAGATCTAGATAGGGGTGGTCACTGTGGCTGTGGCTAGTCTGGGGTTGTCCTTAGGATGTCTTCTAAATCCCAAAACCTTGCATACTTTATTATCCCTATATGCAGGTTGGATTCAATCTGAAAAGCCTAGAAATCCCATCTGCCCCAGTAAGCAGTTAACGTGTCCTGCTAGGAAAGATTTCTGGCTGACACTGGTGACATGGCATCAGCACAGCAGCAGACAGGGCAGAAGGAAGATGCAAAACATGGAGCAGGCATGGAGCTCTGGGCCCCATGTATGCTCTGCATGTGCTGTTCAGTGCAGAGAGCACATCAAATTCTCCCCTTCTCAGATTCCCAGTGGGCTCACCCCAGGGCTGACCCACATTACTACAGCAGCAAAGGAGTGCAGGTGAACAGCAGAGCTGGCTTTGAGCTTAGCCTGGGGGTGTGCTTTTGCATAGATGCAACCACTGTCCTTATGTGCCACTTTCCGTGCAGTACTGTGCAAATGCAGTGTGTTATTCTGCCCATTATTGTCTTACCAGAAAATCATGGTTCTTCACTGAGGGGATATTCTCATGGCTAAGTTCAGACTTGAGAGTATTTTGGCTCTAAGACTTTCGCTAGTGTTGACATGGAATAATTTCCCCCTTATTAATCTCTGGACTTTTGCATATGGAAAATATTAAACGTGATACCTTGCCTGGGTTTTTCATTATTTATTATTTGTTTAGTGAAGATTTACTCACATTTCTCTGAAGCCACCCATTCAGTCACAGACTTTGGATTTGCACAGTAAGATTTGCACATGGTATCCAGTGGCGCACAAGCCTAAGCACACATCCTTTTGCACAACCACTAGCTCATTGTTGATATTTGATTGCTGTTATTATTTATATATATTTATATTGCAGACCCCCTGTGAAATTACCTTCATTATTAATAAGCAATATCATAAGCATAGCCAATTTTCAGCATTATCTGCATCTGAACTCTAATATCAGGACAACGCTGTTCAGCTGACATCTTTCCCTCTTGTGCCCTTCTTCACTAATTAGCTGAGGATTTACTACCCTGAAAATACTTGGCATTACCACAGACAGCATGTCTGAGGCAGGCTCTAACCTTCATAGCCGCCATCCTCCACGCAAATCATGGCACTAGGCTGAGGAGACTGTATTCTGGACACATGTACCAGACCAATGAATCATGCACACTGACTTGGTGTGCTTAATTAGAAGCTGATGTAGGTTCATTTGCAAAGACAAACTGCATTGTGTTTTAGCACCCCTGCTTTTATTATCAGCTCATAATCCATGATATTTCAGTTCACTACACTGAATTGCTTCGAGAACATTTGTTGGGCCTGCAAATATTTCTCATGCTTATACTACATGCCTAAGTAACCCCATGGCAATTGGTGTTATCCAGCAGTAAATGCTATGAGGATTGGCGGTAGCAATATGATTAATGTGATCAGTGGCACATGTTTCCAAACTGGGATTTCTCCAGTCTCCTCTGCTATTAGTGGGTTTTGGGGATGGATGCGTTGAGAGTGACTAAAGCAGCAGTGGCTGGAGAAGCCCTCAGGCTTTGGCATCAGAAAAATTCCGTATGGCCTCGAGTTCCACTTTGGAAGCTTACTGCGCATTGAAACATAATTAATGAGACATATGCTAATTTCTGATCTTGAGGTTCACTTTAACCACGTTCTGCATTTAAAAACGTTGAGACAATGAACACTTGATGTTGCAGAAGGGTGCCAAAAATGTAAGTTTCGAGCATTCCTTCTCCTGGTTTGTTTTGACAGACATTTCATTTTCTGAAGCTGCAGTTAGAGCAATAAAAACAAAATTCACCACAGAAAAACAAACACCAGCTCCCCTTCCAGAAAAACTGATATATTTTTCAAATGCTGGAAAAACGTACGGGTAGAGCCCATTGAATTTCCACAGGAGGTAAAGCTCATTAGCAAACACATGAAAGACAGCGAGCAGATTATTGCGAGCAAGATATTTGTACAGTTACTCCAGTAACACTTTATTTAAAGTTTCTGGTTGCTGGCACTTAGACAGTATGTGTGACCTTGGTTAGGGAATGGTTACTGCTGAAAAACAGGCACTCTAAGAACCCTTACAGCCAGCAAGAGAGCTGGACGGATGGAGTTCAGTGAAAAGGAGGGAAACCTGACATTTCTCTTTTTATTCCACAACAGTTTGTCTATTTAAGGAGGTATACGGAAGAGGAAAAGCATCCCTGGAGTGGGAAAAGGAGGGCCTGAATGGAGCATGCCCAGGATTGTGTGCTGCTAATGGGGAGGATCTCCGATTTGCCCCCCAGTCAAAGGGGATTTGTGCTAAGCCAAAGGATGCCAGTCACTGTGTGCCTAAGGAGTACAGAGGAGCTTTCTGTTATAACTTCCTGTTCTTTGTTTAAGAAAATACATTAACTAGAGGAAGAAAGTTCTCCCTACAACCCTGTATTACTATTTCCTTTAATTCCATCAAAATGACTTCTTCCCAACTCAGCCTCCCCAGCCAGATGCTCTCTGCAGCCTGTGGAGTGTTTGAAACCCCTTCATCTTTGCTGCCGTTAATGTTTTGCAGATTTCAGCAAGACTCCTGGGCTGTGTGTATAAAAGTACAGTTTAAGCAGTGACAAATAGAAAGCACATGCTTATTAAAGCTACATTACATAACTCTGTACAGCTTTAATGTCATCTGCTCCTAAAACAACAAACCTGAGTGGACTTCTGTCTGTGTGTGTGTCTTGAAGGAGGAAGGTAGGTCTGAGGTTATGGTGACTCATGAGGACAAGCTGCTGTATAGATTTGGGTCCACACTGAATATGCCAGTACCTCTATTAGCTCGAGGACACATGGAGGCTCAATCATCATCTGATTAATAGGCACATGTATCGTTCATAGCTGTCAGGCTCTAGGCAGGACAGCCTCTGGCTCGTCTAAACACATAACAATGCCCTCACCACGAAAAATGAGGCAGAAATGCAAGATGCTGGGCTGGGCTGACAGCGGGTGCTTGCTTGGTTTACTTGCTAATGCTGTATGAAAAACTACATGCTTGAACCCTGGGTTAGGCTGGGTTCAGGCACGCAAGCCCAGGTTCTGCAGATCAGGTTCACTCTAATTAATGTTTCCTTCTACAGTGAGCAGTATCCCAATGGCTGGTGGATCTTGCCTGGATCCACTTCCAAGACAGAGTGGACAATAGAGATTAACGCTGTGGTAGTAGATCCTCCTCGGCTTTCACCTCTGAGGTAAGGGAGAGCTGCTGGGAGGGAGGGTGGCTTTGGATCTTCCTCCTCACTTCTGCTTTTTCCCCCAAGCTGTCTTGGTCAGTGCCCAGCAGTCCTTGAATATTTCCAGCCATCTAACTTTGTTTTACTTAGAGTCTGAGGCAGGCTTCACAAGCCAAACTTGTAATCTTTCTGATTTGAGTCCCTGCGTGCTCAGCAGCACACAGCACATCGTTGGTATGCAGCACTGGTAGCATTTGACTGAGACAAATGTTCTCTATGTGAACTCAGAGTCTGTGTCTTATTTAATTTTGTCATTCTCAATTAAACTTTGCCTGTCCTTCCATTACCATTTTGAGTCCTGTTTAGTGCTAATATTTAATATACATGAACTTCAAAGTGTTTTTCTTATTTCAGCCACATATGTCACACATTCTTTCAAGGATAAAAATAATGTTTGAGTTTAGCTTCTTGATTTCTTCTGTAACTTTTGTTGCTACAGAAATGTTGACAGTTCAGTTCAATTAGCATCGTATCAGTATTTTCATATATTTGCAATGGGAAGGGAGGAGGACAGAAAAACAGCCACCAAAGGCAGAGCACAGTGCTATGTGTAAAACTAATAGAAGGCAAGTGAAATAACAGGGGATATTATCACAGTTTTTTTTCAAAAATGCTTTCTGAAGTTATCTGTGTATTTTCAGTTTCCCACAGCGATACACTTCAAGTTTTTAAAACAACACAAACATTTGCCTTGGCTAAGAGCCTAGTGTAAAGAATAAAAATTATCAACACAACTAGATGGCTTAAAAAGACAAGGTATTGTCCCTGAGGAGAGGCAGAGAATGTAAAAGTGATCTGTACAGGCACAATCCTGTTCATGTGTGGCCAGCAAAAACAAACTGGTTAAGTCAGTTATCTCTTTAAAATGGAGAGCTTTTTCTTTACCTGTCCATCATCTCTCTGGGATGCACATGTACCATCTAACTGGAGTACTTTAAGTACAATTAATGTTTGTTCTGTGTCTTGGAGGCGCTTTCTCAGACATGACATTTACTCATTACTCTTCTTCAAGAATTAATAAAAAGCCAGAGGTGACATGGATCTCATGATCCACTGGCAGAAAGTTGTGAGCAGGTTATCTGGACTGTATAAGCCCCAAAAGGTAATTTGTTTTCATGGTTTGTAGACTATTGCATTTACATAGGTCATTGAAATCCTTCTTTTTTTCCATCTCTGTTATTTGTTCTTCAGCCTTTTTGTGAAAAGCAGCAAAGTTCAAACCTCTGGCACACTGAATTCTTTGGCAGCTTTTTAAAGCTGCCCGGAAACCACAGTGAAAGCTTCCATAATCAGATAATGACTGATATACAGTGCGTGTCGATAGAAGTGTTTGAAAATAAAATGCATGGTGCTATAAAATGGGTTTACTAGATAGTAAATAACATTTCAAATATGCAAGAGAATCACATTCCAGCCCTGCTTTCTCTCTGCTGCCTCCTTTCCCTCCAGGATCTGCTATACTTGTGGGAAGTCCAGCGCAAACTCAAGCAGTTATAACTTTGGGGAATATCCACGCCAACTCCATAAAGATATAATTTAGGTGTCCCTGTTGGCTGGCTGGTCTGCCTTCATGGTTTTTACAGCTGACGGGAAGAGACAGACCCTCCAAAACCCAATACAAAGCAGGAGCCTCTCTCAGGTTCCCCATCACCCTCATCAGCAGACTCTCACTGAGCAACGAAAAACCCCAAAAGACCAGCAGCTACCCTGTCCCAAGTAGGAGGGGAGGCTATCCAAACCCTTGTGTCATGCTGTGGTCCACTGCTTGCTGTTGCCCTCCTCTGTGCACTTATACCTAGTAAACCAGCAAAGGAGAGAGGATGACAGCGTTGCATTTATAGGGCATGTCCCCATTGGGTGACAGGCTGGCTTTTCCCACCCGCATGCCCAGCTATCAGCTGCCTCTCCATCTGCAGGTTGTCTCTTCCCCAGCATTTCAGCCCTAAGCTCCAGGGGCTGAATTTGTGTTCTGTGTTCACCCCAGGCCAAGCATAATACTCCTGGCCTGTAACTTAATTTGTGTGTGCTGCCTCATTTTGCAATGAGCCTGGAGGCAACTCATTGTATCGAGACCATTTAACAGAAGCTGGGGGAGAGAGAGGACACAGAAAGTGCCGTGGCTCAGCCTTGGCACCAGGGTGCATGAAGCTGATGCGTGGGTGCCCAGTCCACTTGATTCTCTAGTACCTCTTCAGCTGTTGGCTCTGATAAATACGAAGTGATCTGTGAGAGCTTAGTCCTAATGAAAGATGAGTGCATGGAGTTACTGTCAAAGGTCTTGAGAGGCTGTTTTGCTGCCAGAAAGGGAAAAATATCCAGTATATACCATACAAAAGCAATGACTGATTAAAATGAAGCTGTGAGTGTGACCCTGCTAATGAAAAGGACTTGTTTGCATGGAATTATAGATGAGTGAATGACCAGTTAGGGGAAAATATTATTTGCCTGGGAAAGCTTAACATTTGAATAAGGAAAAAAGGCTGCTGTTTATCTGTAGCAGATCACTGTGCCCTGTTTAAAACACTGCAATGAATTTTTCTCTCCCTCTCTCTGAAGCTGTTCTTTTTAAGACCAGGCGAAAGGGAATCAAATGTGTAATTGTCTCATACACAATCTTTAATCTCAGTTTCAGCACAAATTTGTAGCAGTCCTTAGCAGAGAAAGAGAAAAATGTAATTGTTTGGAATGAATATTTGGTCATCTTTGAACCCAGAGACTATAGAATACTGTTCACATCTTGGGCAGAGCATTCTTGTGACTTCTGACTTGTTGACCAAACTGACTTTAAATGGTTTAAATGAAAATTTATGGGGTCATCTTAAAGATTGGAGCATAACTAAAAAAGAACAAATTGTGTGGGATTTTTGCATGGAGATGCAGGGAATGACTGTTAAGTGCTTCATTTCTGCCTATACTCCATGAAAAATCAATTGAAGTTAATGAGAATACTCTGAGCTTTAAAATAGGAACATGCTTAACTACGTTCCTGGGGCATGAAATGGCTGCCCCAGTGCTGGCTAGGTTTTGGTAATGCTGAAGTCTGCCTACTTGATGCATTTTGCCCTCTTACTGTGAAATCACATGTGGTTTGCAAGGGAATTTTGTGAGTGCCTCTGAATGCAAAATCCAGCTTGTAGATGTGTGGATGAAAGGCTCTGTGTAAATGTCAGCTTTTATTGTCGCAAATTTCCGGCTTCTGTTATTGAGACATTTTATATGGATCTTTGTGTATCTCTCTGTCTTGCCTTGGATTAAACGCCTGCCACAAATCTCCCTGGCATCCCATGGAGGGGATTGCCTTAACTTGGTGCTCTTCTAGCCTTTCCTTCTGTTCAGGGAATAAAGCTCCTTTAAAAAAATGACCTCATAAAAATGGAGCAAACTCTGAGCTCTTTGTTTTTCTCAGGTCTAACCTCCAGGAAGACTACAGATTCATTTATTCTATAAAACACAGAGAAGTAAATCTTCAGCATAATGTGTGGGGAATTAGCCACTTAACTCCCATTAACATTAATGGGAATTGAATATTTATTTGCCCCACAGCACATAAATCTTCACCTTGTAACTTCTACAGTTTCTAACTAAAATGTTGCCATTGTTCTAAGGATCCTGGTTATCCTGCTGGAGTGTTTACTAGGATGTCAGCTTGTAGGAGATATATTGGATGTTTCAGTCCTTTCCCTTCAAGTAAGCTGTAAAATGCATTGGGGTTCTGTAATGTGAACTTTCTGAAACCTCTGTGTGATAAGCTCAGATGATTCAAACCTCCTCTGCTTGGTACTGGTCCCATCGTTCCTGCTGGGAGCTGGAATCATTTGACATGAATAAACTGTCGTGACTGATAGAGTGTTGGTCTGCCCCCGGGGTGATGGATGGATGGACTGAGGCTGTCAGTGCTCTGCCATAAGTCTCCACCTTTTCCAGAATCTATATTTTTTCCTTTCTTCCTTGAAACCTGTACTCTCATTGCAAGAGAATTACACTCTCAGCTCTTTCTTCTTTACTTAAAGTCAAGATCAGGTAAATAAATCAAGGCCCATATAATGATGCTTTAAGGAGAACATTTGTCTCTCCTCTGGAGGGAGGTGAAGGGGGGGCCACAGCTCAGCAAGACCTATTGGATGCTTCACAATTGTAATGTGTATTTACCTGGAAGACACTGGGATGCTCTCAGGATTGATGAACCAATGGACCCTAACAAATACATGAATATAAAAACTGTCAGTCACTGGCTGAAATCCAGGCTCTGTTATACTCCATGGCAAAACTTCCCATGACTTCAGTACACCAGGTTTAACTAGCGCATGAAATGACTTTTCCCTAAAGCACTCCATAGAAAGCTATTGCTCTTCTGTGTGGTTTACTTGAACTGCTCTGAGGAAGTTAATAAATCCTGCAAATTTCTGGTTAAAAATAAATAAGTAACAATGGAAGCAGAAAGGCTCCATCTTACCTTCCACCGATTTATGAAGTATTGTAGAAATTAAGCCTTCCTCTGCACCTAAGTGGATTGGGCAAAAAGTAAAGGGCTTAAACTGGAGCTAGAGAGTTTCAGGCAAGACATCAGAAAAAGCTTCCCAAGGGTAAGGGTTGAGAAGCACAGCTGCAGGCTGCTGTCTCTAGGAGCAGGCTAGATAAACTGTGAGGAAGGACTTAGGTGGTCTAGTCTAGGCTCGACAGGCAAAGAGGAAGAGAAGGGTTCTTACTTTAGACACTACCTTCCAGCTCTGTCATTCTGCTGGAGCAAGAAGGGATCCATTGATTTTCAAGGTTGTTACATCGAGCCTGTTTAGCTCTGTAAGGCTTTTCAATGACCTAAGAAACCCTTTTCCAGTGCCATCTTTCAAATTGCAGAGAATCTGAATGTAGGGCAGAAATTACTGTGCAACGGTGATGTTAAGAAAGAAGAAACTTTGGGCTGTGATTGACCCATGGCTGAACTTATGGTGAGAGTCCTACTAAACTATAAAACCATTGCAAAGAAGAAAATACATGAAAACTCAATCACCAGGTACACAATTCCTATGTGAGCATGATTTGCCCCTATTCTGTGTTGCTGCGATCTTGGGGAACTGCACCACATGCCATGTAACAACAGAGAGCCTGCCTGCCTTCCTGTTCTCAGCATTTTCGAGTGACTTAAGCACATGCAAGCATCACACACATCAGCAGCACAGGATCTCTCCTCTTCTGGGTTTTTTATAGACAGCCCTTAACTGAGCTAAGTGTCTGAGCTGTGCATAATGCCTTTTTTAATAGCGTACTGAACCTGTGGCTTTTATTATCCTGAGCAGCTTGCTCACTGCACCTGTCAGGTTCCTCCTGAGACTGAAATGAGAGCAGTCTCTGCGCCTGTTTTCACAGCTCTGAAGCAGAGACAGGGATTTGTCAGGAAACCATTAAGCAATAATACACCATTTGTTGTGGATCCATTTTCTTTCCTGAAGCCAAAGGATTTGTTTTCAAGGTTCAGGGAACAGGATTCTCGTGCAACTTATGCCAATATAAATGCACAGGAACCCTCCAGGCAATTAGCAGAGACTTCGCTGCGCACTGATTCACACACATGAGAACCATGGGTATCTCTGGAGCTTTCAAGCCACAGACACTGGATGCACAGTTAGGCTCAGGAATGTGAGACCTATGACATACTAAACCATCAAATTGTTGCTGTTATTAGGTATTTAAATCATCACAAGCAGAAACAACTGGCAAACAGGCAATCCCATGTGCAACATGCTAATGTCATGTTAAGCATGGACCCAGGAAACAGCTTTAATTTCAGGTTTAGCTCCTGTGAAATATATTTACCAGGAAGTCTTTACTCAGATATTTTTTTTGTTTGTTTTCTCAAATGTGGCACCATTCATCAAAACC
This sequence comes from Coracopsis vasa, assembly GCA_026283785.1. NCBI lineage: Eukaryota > Metazoa > Chordata > Aves > Psittaciformes > Psittacidae > Coracopsis > Coracopsis vasa. Next base: position 50,058 of record JANHGB010042187.1, read on the forward strand.
CTTAAAAAATATTAACTGTGAACACGTACTATTAATGTACGTCTCATTGCACCTTACATTTGTTGTATTCCTTCCTGAATGATAAATTAGCAAACTACACTAGACTGGGTATCAGTTACTGAAATGTACATATCTCAAACAGAAATTGCTTAACAATTTTCAGTATCTTCCTTCAAGACAGAAGGATAGGAAATAATCAAAGGGGAAAAAAGAGTGAAAACCAGACAGGAAATTGCAATTACACAATGTTGAGTCAAGTATTTCCTGTGGAAAAGAACATGGTGTCTTTAAATCATATAAAGATAAGATTCCTATTAACTATTTTGCCCATCATCTACATTACGGTCCACTAACCCTAGTCACAAAAGCTCCATCAAACACAGTGGTCACAGTTTCAACAGGTCATGACCCATTTGCACGATCCATTTGCTTGGACAGAACGATACATTTATTGGAACAGGCTGCCCAGGGCAGCGGTGGAATCACTGTCCCTGGAAGTGTTCAGAAAAAGTGTAGACAAGGCCCTTAGTGACATGGTTTAGTGGTGGACTTGGCAGTCCTCAGGTAAAGGTTGGACTTGATGATTTTAAAGGTCTTTTCCAACCTGGTTGATTCTATGATTCTGTGATTCTATACTCCAGCTGGATCAAACCACCAGAGCATCCCTCTGGAGCCGTCCAGCTTGCCTGGATGCACTGCTCTACCCTGACTGGGCATAAACAAGCTGATTAAGTCCTAGCTGATGGTGGCATGGCCATAGCAGTTACACGGTAATGTAGGAGTCTGGTTATGCCATTGGGCAACATCACTGAGCTAGTCAGAATGATATATGTTCAACCAGTGGAGAAACAAACGCAAATATCAGATATAACTGTATTTATCTCTCTCTCTTTTTTTTTTTTTTTTTAAGAGCTGGAGGGGTTTCCAGCAACAGATAAAATCATTTTCACAAAATGTAAATGCAGCGTTTGTTCCAGAGCTTGTTAGGTCCTGAAGTCTCTAGGTGGGGTTGGGAAAATGACATTCTCAGCTCTTCGCCAGCAGCGAAGCTATTACAGCCTTTATAAATGTTATCCCCTTCAGTGCTGCTGTTTGTGCCATATTCCCAACAGCAAATGCAAGCATCATCAGGATCCAACAGGCTCCCAAGTATAAGCCCAACAATTCAACTAAAAATATATATAATTAAGCCATAAAATGAAAAATGTCTGTAAGATTATCATCCTTGCAGCTAGTTGGAATGTACTTGGGAAATATTTTTATAGTTAGTTGCAAATATGTTTTACATGGAGAGAATGTTGCCAAAATAACACAAAATAGATTTATGAAATAAAAAATGAAAATGGAAAAAGATAAAATAAAAATGGAAAGAACTTTTTCACATGGCTAGACAAGTTGCTTGTAAATATTCTTTCCTTCTGTTAGAATCAACTCTCTGGTGTCTGGCGTAAGGCTGTGTTTTGTAACCTGCCAGCCTGCGACCTGTAAGAGCGGATACCAAACATCAGAAGAGTGACCCATTTTTAGTTTATTAATCCTTCATTCTTATGATGTTTTAATAATCCATAACCTTTATCATAATCCATCCCCTCCTAAAATTTCCATTTCTGGGATACTCATGAACTTCTTCAGACTGGCTATCAGGTGTTTTGAATATACTGTCTAAATCACATTACATTGTTTCTGTTAGGTATCTGGCTAAGCAAAACTTTTCAAACAGGACAGTAATGAGCACCACACAAACAATATTATACCACCTCCCTTAGTTTCTTAAATAACTGATCTTAGGCAATTAACAGTAGCTGGTTTGCAACATTACTGTAAAAATTCTCATGAGTATATCATCTAACATTGTCTGAATACTGATAAGTGAATAATTTCATATAACATCCACAAATAACTTCACAAGAAAATGAGTCAGTAATGTGCTCAAAGTCTGAAGGATTAGAGCCTCTGCACCGCCTCTGAGCGTGTTAAAAACGCCCTTCTCATACTGCTATGGGATGGTGTCTGGACATACTCTCACTAACATGCTAAACAACTTGCGTAAGGGCAAATCAGGACCTGCACCTCCCTTCCGCAAGAATGAATGCTCTTGACTTTCAGCAAAGTGAGTGGTGGCACTGAGCACCTGAACTATCAAACACCTCACAGATCCGGGCTCATTAGTAAGGACTGTCATTAGTGCTCCTATTTATTGTAATATCACCTCGAAGGCTTCTAGTGTTTATTTGTCAGATAAATTTCTCAGTCTCCAATACATTGAATTCTTTGCTGCTCAGAAGAGTGCAGGTATGTGGGAAATCTAACACATTAGGCAAGATCTGATTGCACAAAACTGCGAAAGCAAAACGAAACTATTGTCAGGTTTGATGGGCAACTGAATGGGAATTTGACAGGAAATTCATTAAAAATCATGTCACATATGCCCAGTACAGAGCTACAGTATGAGATTGGCAATTGGCTTCGTTGGACCTAAAAAGCTGAGCCCAGACTTTGCTGGAAAACTCCTTAAGGCCATTTAATTTACAAAAAGACTAAGCTTTTGAGAGCATAAAATTATCCTTCATCCCTGCCATCTTATCCTGTATTAAGTTTAATTGCTCACAAAACTTGGCAACATTCTCACACCCATTTAAAGAAATTCAGTGGTTCTGTCGTTTTTTAGCACTCTTGATATGAAAGTGTTTCAACTGTGACAAGAACCCCTGCCTCCTCCCCTTCCCCCAAAATACACATTTTTCCTGAGAGAACTGAGCTTGGAGGGAACAGATGGGCTAAAAATAGTTGATTTTGGCCAAGACTATCAAAAGTCACCAGTGAGTTCCAGTGCCTCTATTTTTAGAGGTGAGTGCTGACCACTGACTAGAAGTCACATTCCTTCACGTTTTCAAAGCTGAGCACCTCATATCTCGATCTGTCTTTTCCAAAGCATAGGCATGAGCAACAGTCACCCAAGCGCTGTGGTGGGATCATCATCCCTGAGTCTTGACCCATCACCAAAGCTCTGCTATCCCAGCTCAGGAGAAGCTCTCCAGAGTTTCTGCACATAGGGCTGACCCACTGAGTCACTGACCCACCAGTGCTGTTTCATCCTGAGAGCACTAGATGCAATTTGAATTTCCTCTCCACTTTTCACTGTTAACTGGTCATCATTTCAGAGGATGGTAGAGTCAAACCTGTTACCTGGAAATGAAAGACTCCTAAAATATGAACCAAAGAGTAATCCCAATGGCATAAGACATCCATGCCTAGTCCTTGTAGCTGGTACCTGTACCAGTTCATTAATGCTGTCAGACCTCAGAGATTAATGTGAAATTTACCAGCCCAGTATATAAAGACTTTTGGGTTTTTTACAGGCCATGAAGAGGACAAGTAATATAAAAACATTTCAAAGATAAAAGATGAATGTTTGCTATTCCTTTCAATTACTGCAGCATGCACTGTGACAGTGCAATTAGAGATGGAGCAGAAATTCTGAGTTCACTAAGTGAATATCTGTTAGCATTTGCTTTTTATCTACAGGCCTATTTTTCAGCTGTGAAATGCTGTTAATCCATCATGGAGTCTTGTCCTGTGCTTGATAATTGTATGTTTTGTTGTTCATATGAAAACAAATGAATTCATGTTTTGGGGTAGACAGTGTGCAGGGGGAATTCCTGGTGATCAAGTAAGAATACACCATTGGCACATGTGACAATTAAAAACTCTAAATAGGTTTTATAAGAGCAGTCTTTTCAAGGTACTGAGCACTTGCAGCTCCTGTTGTCTTCAGTGTTATGTATTGAACTTGACTGGACCCAACACAGCACTACATTAAATAAACGTCAAGCTTTATGTACAGTGTGAAAGAGAATCATCTGTGAAGCAAAGGTCAATGAAGGCAGATTTTCTGCTGTGTTTATTGGCGATAAACATCTTGAGAGAGAATGTGAGCATCTACAAACACCAGGTTATAATGTTAATATAGTCCCTTATCGCCTTATAAACGATCTGTATCCTGACACGGGAAGTGAGCTTCAGTCCCAGATGAGTTATGAATGAGTGACTCCCAAGTATAAATAAAAGGAGGAGGATGGGCTTTGTCGAGCAGTCTGAGCACAAAGCTGGAAACATGAGCCAGGAACTTATCTCAGCTTTGGAAAGTGAGCTGCTTTGGAGTCTGGTCCAAAGCTTGGTTAATTAAGTGGGAGTCTTTCCAGCAACATCAGAGGACTTTATCACTCTTTATTAGGGCTACCATACGTCCACCTTTTTTTCTTACGTTTGTCTTCTTTTTATGCCCCCAAGCTCTTTTCCATTGGATTTCTGGTAGGTGCAGCCCACGTCCAAGTTTCCCCAAACCATGAAGTGCATGTGTGTAGGAGTGGATCTGGTTTGCCATGGTGGGCAGATGCAGGATGTCAGTGGATGCAAGTGGCTGATGAATGTGGGGAAGTGATGGAGGGTCAGGGCAGGATGAGAAGTGTTGTAGGCTGGCAGAAGGACCTGGGCTGGGAAGGCTGATGAGGGGGAAAAAGGGGAAGGAAAAAAGCTTCAGTGCCCCACCTGCACAGCAGGGTGAGTGCCATAGTCACTTTCCAGTCTGGAGAACTGTCAGGTTCAGTCCATGTCTGTGAAAATTAAATGTTATTAAGCTTCCCCCTTGGAACAACAAAAACAAAGGTTTGAAGCCCGAAATTTGAGGAAAAAGTTATTGGAATAAAATAATTTTATAAAATTATATTCGAAGGTGAAGGTTTTTCTTGTCATAGCAGTGCAGGTGACTGAGACATTGATGTCTCATGTCCAGCCCCTTCTGCTCCTCGAGATGTCTGGTTGGGGTGTAAGATGTCCACTGCAGACGTATGGTGGGAGACGTCCAGGTGAGCTTTAGATGACTTCACCCTGGTGCTGGGTTCACCCTAGATTTGGGTGCACAGCACTTGTTGACACCAGGCAATAGCTCCTGGAGCTTTCTCCCCACTGCCATGCAGACACCACCCTCAGGTGCTGCACTCAACCTGCTCTACAGGGGAGGAAGGTGGCTCACACCCACTTGTTCCCACTCTTTGCCACCATTTGTGTCTCTCTTCTCTCCTACACTTCAGGTCTTGGGCAAGATGTTCTATGACTTTGTCCCTCCTCAAGTATTTCCAGTGTCACGGTTGAAGCTGAACTCCAAATGCACACATGTCTGGAGCTGGGGCTATTCTTTCCTTTGACAAATTGCTCAGACCTCACACCTCTACAGCTAAACAAATGTAATCCAAGCATCAGATCATAAAATCTTGGAAAAAAATTATTTGAACTGCTGGCATGGCTTGTAGTAGTACCCTGGGGGCAGCTCTCCTTTCACATGTCCCCAGAGGCATGTAAAGTATTTCACTCCTAGTAACTGAGCTATAAATGTAGGTCTCAAGCAGTGCATGCTCCATGTTACAATGTGAGAAATCTGAGGGCTTTCACTTTTTGTGCAGAAGATTATCAAAGCACCTTTAAAAGGAGCCAGATTTCCTGCCTCACCTTTCCTCTCCCATTGCTCCAACATCCCCTCTTCAAGAAACTAAAAGGTGTCAAACTTTCTTCAACACGTATATTGAGCCACACTGCCTGGGCAAATGGAAAGGAAAAGACTTTGGTCTCTTGAGGGCTTTTTGCCGGCTGCTCACAGGCAAGTAGCAGGTCTCTGGCAATGAGGTTCTGCACTCCTGTTACCAGTTACAGTAAGACAGAGGCAAAGACACACTGATAACCATGGGCAGACAGGCTTATTTCCCTAACCTGCTTATACTCCATCACTATGAAACTCAATGTGCTGAAGCAAACATGTCCCTTCTTGTTTTAGAGGAAAGAATGTGATTTTGCAACTCACTGTTCTGCTTTTCCCTCTAATTACCTCTGGTGTACACTTGGACTTGAAGGAGTAAGAGCTGCAGGAAGTCAGGATAACACATATAGGGCTCATCCTCACTTCTCACCCAGGTCTCCCAATTACCTGAAATGTAATAAATTAACTATGAGAAATGGGTTATTACATACAAAGTTTTGGCTTGTCCTTGCAAACTACCTTGGAAGTTTCAGGACTGATGGAGAGGAAGCCTTGGTACCAGGCTGCTGGGGAAGCTGGTGGGTAAAAATGTGGGTCACCAAAGGTTCACCCTGCCACTCCAATGCCAGGGATAACCAAAACACCAACAGTTTCCTGTTGTGAAATGTGCAGGTGTCAACATCTGCTTAGTTCTGGAAAGGAATGAAACTGAAAACTTTTGTGGTTTTCAGAAAAAAAAAGGAATTGTTTTCTTATTCTGAATAAAGGCCTGAGGCAGAGGATGCAGCATCCATCTCTCCCGGTGAAGGAACCAATGAGTTCTTTGCTCCTTCACCCATTGGTTAAGGTACCAGGTGAAAGATTTTGCACTATTTCAAAAAAAGGACTTGAAAATAACTTTCCACATTGCAGGTGAGGGGCCTGGACACCAGATACTCTCCTGGATGATCAGGGTAGGAGAGGCAGAAAGGGGTATGCTCCCGCTCTGCCTCCTTGTGCAGCAGTTTCACACCTTGTCTTGAGTTAAATTTAGCAAAACCAATACATTTGCACAGAAAGCTTTAGTTCAAATTAACTGCCATTTTCCAACAGCACAAAACCCCAATTCACTGAACACTTGCTAGTGACTTGGATATAACTGCCACTGGTTTGATGGCGCTTATGACATAAGGCAGGATCAAACTCAGCAGTGGAAGGATAAATAATCAATTTTCGCATGCTGGAGGCACAAAATTTCAAGCTTTTCATGTGAAAAGGCACCTGAGCAACTCGGGGTTGCCATTCACAGCACTGGAAAACTGGGCTCCGAGAGTGGACCCTGAGCTTGAAGGAGCAAAGAAAGGTCACACTGCATTTTCTGTGGGATGACAGTGGCTGCACCTGCCAGCCAGCTCATCCTGAGGCGGGTGACCGGAGCTCAAGGACATGCCAGTTCTTTTCTTTGAGGTGGCTTTCTGCCCACTGCAATTATGGAAGGAGGAAAACAGCAGTTCTGTGAATAAAGCTGGCAGCTACCCAATACAGCCTGAAGAAATAACCGTACCTTGGAGAACCCTTTCTTTTTCTTTCTGGGTTGGGCCAAGCTCTTTAAAGGAGTTTAGTATTCATGTAGGCATCTTCATTTCAAGATGCTCATTAACGATAAAGCCTACTGCTGGTAAGAAATGCCTAAGATGCTGGTGTGGGAGGCTTGCCTGCTCTAGACACTTCTTAATCTGTGTCTGGTCAAGGCTGTTTTGAGCTCAGAAGCATTAGGCTTAAAAATACTTCTAGGATTTAACAGTAACCATTATAGTTCTGGACAAGTTTATAATCCTATATGGTTGCTGAATGAGCCTAATTCTTGACCACAAAGACTTCCTCTGGTACTACATTCTGACTTTTAATTGGGCTTCATGTGGAAAAACCATCTTTGGATCAGCTTTGACCACACTCCCTTTTAGTGGGGCTGGATCCATAACAACTTTGTCTTCTTAGCATGAGACATCATGCACAGAGCTCCTCAGCTCTGTGGATGCTGTTGGCTTAAAAGCGATGGTTCTGAGCCTGCCTGTATCTCAGTTGTTACAGTACTTTTGCAGCACCCCCAAGTCTTCCCCCCCTCAATTGCAGAGCTATGCTTAAGTCTCTCTGTCACCATCCTTGGGGTTACAAACTAAGCCCATGCACTCTGAGCTCCTCTCCATCATATATTTTAGGAAGTTATTCGGAGTCATGAGGCCATTGGCCATATCCCACACATCTGCTGACACCAGGGATGTGAAATAAAGCACCATAAAGGAGTAATCATTTCCCATTTGCTGAGGCTGGAGAAATAGCCCTGCAGTTATTACTGTGTATTGGCAGCCTCCTGATAAGAGTAAAGCCTTCTTTGGGTTACGGGGTTATGAATAAATCAAATGTATGAACATTTGCACCATGTGGTTTTAAAGCAGATCTTTGTTCAATATGGTGAGAAACTGTATTACCAAATTGAACAAACAGAAAAGACCCAAATTCAGTCTTCTGGAATAAAAGTTTTGTCTCGTGCTTAGCAAAAGCCGACACTCATCTGCTGAGAGTTCCTAGACATTTATCTACTGAAAACTAACAGGAGAAAAGATTCAAGAGCAGAGGAATTGCTATGAAGAGAAGATGAAATGAGAAGGAACAAGAAAGAACGTGGAAAGTTAGAGTTCATTGGAAACAAAAGCTGCACAAAGGTTAAAGCAAAACTGCAGACAACAAAACCTGCATTCTTGAAACTATAAACTATGGCAGAAGGGCTAATGTGAAGAAGAACATTATGCAAAGAAAATAAATACTGTAGAGAAGAAAAAGGTGAATCCAGGTTAAGGCAATGTAAATAGCCTTCTGAGATACACACACCCTTCATGGCAGTAGTTCCTTCTGAAGAAAAGTATTCTATTTTAATATCAATAGATGTGTTTATTCAAGTCACTCCTAGCTCACTTCACAAGGAAGGATTTGGGGTTTTCAATTTTTAGGTCCACACTAAATCATTTTTCTTTGTCTCTTTTTCTTTTAGAACAATGTAAAACATATTTCATATTAAGAAAACAGAGATTGAAAGATTACTTTTGGCACTTCCCATCCATGACCCCATTTGCTGCTGATGTGAGAAAAAAAAGGCAGAAGATAGTGCTTCCTGAGCCTGCAACCCCTGCAATTACCAGATGTGAGTGCAGAAAAGAACAGGGACTTGTCAGCCTGTCTCAATCCACCCTCATCCCAATGACCTCAGTGTCTGAAGACACCTGCAAGAACATTTACCCTTGAAGCATCAGCAGGGCCACCTCCTGCAGACCCTGTTGCTTACTGCTGAATTTCATCATCCTGAGTACGTGGCTGCTGCCTGGAGAGGTACGGGCATTCCTCCCAGCACACCTCTGCATCGGCAGCCAGCCCCGTGCCTCTGGTAATGAGTGCTCGATAGGAGCCACATCTTAGTCTGGGAATTTTGTCTTGTCTGTAACACTTTGGCAATGTATTTTCTCACAATTTCCTCTGGCAGAAACAGCAGCCTTACCTGAGGGAAGCAGTGGTACCCATCCCAAAACCAGAGTGCCTCCCTCCCCACACAGGCCTTCAGGGGTTTTACCCCCTCTCTATTAGGAGGAGATTGCCTTCTGCCTTGCTCAAAACTGCTTGGCTGAGTAGGTCCTCTTAAAAGCAGCACCTCTCTTATCACAAGGCCTTTACTCCCTTTTTCCAGTGTAATTTATAAAGCAAATTGTGTAACACTGATTGCAGAATTCCTGGCGTGGCCAGACGAGGGGAGCAGTTATCTCCTTTACTGTGTAACCCACTCCTTCCCCTTGGATCCTCCAGCCCTGTCTGACTGCTTTGTGACTACTATTGCCAGCAGGTCTGTTTTCTCTTCAGTTTCTTCATGAACATTTCCATCCAAAGTATATTTTGCATTTTATTGGTCCTCCCCAGACATGTGGCCTTTCATCTACTGACACTGAATTCACACACTGATTGTAGCAGAGCATGCAGACTGCGGCAACTTCCCATGCTACACCTTCCATGCCTTGCTGCTGATTTTCCAGGTCACAGCCCATCACTGTCTCCTGTTGCATGAGCAACAGCATCCCTTCCTCTGCGCCTGGACCAGGCTCTGTCCTGCACAGCATGCAATTGCCACCAACTCAATCCTTGAACACTCCTTCTGCACAGCAATGCAGCGAGCCTCTCTGGGCCTTCTCTTCAAAAATACCTCCCATATATGCAGTAACCACTACTGCCTGCTGCCTAACAACCCAGTGGACGTGTGGAGGATGCCCAAGAGCCCAAAAGTTTTTCCATAGCAGGAATGGCCTCTCCCAGGCTTCTTACTGGCTCTAGAAAACCTCAGCTCTATTTTGTCCTGGATTTTGCTTAAAAAGTCAAACAAAGTCAGGAGTGCTGGAAAGATGGTGGAGGGATGGGAAGAATTCAGTCCCGACATGGTGCCTCAGATATACCTGAGGCATGACAGTATCTGGAAACACATGGGCCTGGTCATGCACTAACGTCTGCTGCTGCCTTTGCTCCTCCGCTGTGGCATGTGTAGCTCCAGCTGGTGTTAATAGGAGTCGCATGTGCATCTGGACAGAGGAATCACAGAGTCTGAAAGAACGCCTCAGCACATGGGACCTCTCACCGCTTCAAGGCATGTTTCTTCCTCGTGCAGACCAAAGCAAAAAATCCCTCCTGCTTGGTTTTGTCCTGGTATTTTTCACAGATCCCAACGCAGTAGGCAGCTTCAGAGAAAAAACCCCAAAAAGGGTTTCTGCTTAGATTGGATTGTGAACTAGTTGTCAGAGAAAATTATGCTGTAATCCTGAGAGATACAATAAAGCTGTCCTGTAGGTTAGGCCCTTGCCAGTTGGAGGCGATTCTTAATGCACATTTCACTCTGCGTGTGTCACATTTGCTAATTTTCCATGAATGATTCCTGACTTTCAATCGACCTTAGTCTTTAGGTTTATAAAACTTAGTTCCACACTGGAATCTTTTGGCTAAAATAAAGTAGGAAAGAGACATCCTGAAAAATAAATTCAGTCAGGTTTTGCACAGGGTGGAACATTCCCGTCAAACAGTACATTTTGTGCTGCTTCCACTGAACAGGGAGATGTTCCTGCAGATAAGGTGCTAAGTTTGAAGAAATACGGATTCAGCTTGTGCTTCTGAAAGGCCTTACACTGAGCTTGTAAACGCTTTAGGACTCAACATTTCCCCTGTAAATACAGTCTTTATTTTTCCTGTTGTGTCTATTCAGACTGTGATTTTCAAAAGGACTCAGGGGAATTGCTGTACAAGTCCCATAGAACAATAAGTCTGTTCTAGTTTCATTAAATGCCTCACTGAAGCCCTTTCCTGGGAGAGTAGATCATTCACCCTGCTTCCCTACACACCAGCCTGGTCCTATTTACACAAGCTGACAGACTACCTGATGGAGCCATTATTCTCTTTTCACATATAGTCTAAACTATTTCCTCTTGCTGGGCACTGAGCAGTTTTAAATCAAGATGTCTTAGTTCATGGAGGTTAGGAATAGCCTTATAAAATGCTTTATTTCTTCCTTGTTCCTATGTAAATCTATTTTATTGGACAATTGGAAAACATAACACTTGGCTTGTGTGGATAACCCCCCACATGCTTCCAAATACAATAAACAGGTTGGGGGTTTATTTTAGAATGAGTTTTTCGTGAAAGTCTGTTGTTTCCTGAATCCAGGCTGAGCTTTCAGACAGATTTCTGCCCTCCTGCCTCAAATCATACCCAAAAAGCAGCCCTCGGCCAGGAACCACACACAAGAAGATATTTCAGGGCTGAAATTCAGGTCACTGCAAGGTGGTTTTGTGTGATTTTAAGCCTGAGAATACAGGTTAGACGAGTGCCCTAATTGATGGAAAAATCTCCAAGGGTTTTTAATAGCTCTCTGTTGCCTGCTCTGCCTTATGAAAGGAGGTGCCTGACCAGAAATTAATCCCTGAGGCCCCTATGCCTGTTCCTCTGCCATGCAGCCTCTCACCGCTCATCCCTGCCATCCCTCCCAAGTGTGTTCTGGCACGCAGAGTTTGTTCTGGCTGGAAATTGGGTTTGCAAAGATTAAAGAGACGCTGTGCGGTGGGCAGCGAGCCTCAGCAAGCCAGGAGATAAAGGCAGCATTGGAGGTAGCATGGGCACAGTGTGGACTGGGGGTGCTGGGGGAATGGGCCAGCTGGGGACACAGGAGGAGGTTACACATCCTGGGTACACATGAATTAATGATAAATGCACCTACCTTCACACTTTGAGCAAGATGTGCTGGCCTGCTTGAAGCCCCCATCCCTTATACTGCAGCATCTGTCTCTCTCTAGGCCCTGGTGTGATACAGTGCAACCGTTATGCTCTGCAAAACTACTTGTCAACTGCCCAACAGCTATACAAACAAGGCAGGAAAACACCGCTTGAATACTTAAAATCATCAACAGGCTCCTTTAAACCACTGGCTAATGCCTCTGGTTGACATTTAATACTCTGCATTAAGAAATAGTTAACTGAACCACCACCTCATTTTTACAGTCAGGCAATATCCTGCACTTATTGTCATTGTAAAAAGATTATTTTCACTTAAACTGTGCTCCTGCAGCATAGGGTATACAAAAAAAAGGGAAGGATTTACTTCTAAATACTAAGTCATTCTTTATTTTGCTATTTAAGAAGCTAATCGAGTAATGTAAAATAGAGAGCACAGACCCAAATTAAAGTTCATATGTTACTGCCAACTCCAAGAGATTTAGTTTTGTGACTCAGGCAACATAATTGTGAAATTGGCTTAGAATTCATTACATCGTTTTATTTTTATCTGTTTGTATGTTTAAATGCACACTTGAGGTTCATTGCATTTACCTTAAGACCCACAGGTTCATCTCAGTTGCATATGGAAGATTTTCAGTGTTATCGTATAGTCTGCAAGGCTACTTTTTATTGCTGGGAGCAGAGATTCTCTCACAACTGTCTAAGATCCGGACTGTAAGTAAAATTTAAATGCAGCAAAACATAATAAAATAAAGAGGAGATGGGAACCCTTAACACAGCCACACTGTGGCTGTGCCCCATCTGGCCACCCACCTATCCTGTTCACTCAGTCTGCAGAGGATACAGGGTGAAAGGGATGTGCAAAGGATATTCAATGCATCTAAGAGTATGGATTTAACTCAGTTTTTCTCCAAACCCAGAGACAAAACTGTGCAATTCTAAGCATTAATTACAAGGAGGAGGGTGACAATTCTGTATCGTGACAGCGTGCTTTTCATCAGACAGCTCCTGAGACTGTGTGCGAGTGCTGTTTTCAAATGTAAATCTGATCGCAGGCTGCCGCCCATGTGGTAGATAAACAAGCCGTATTTTTAAACACAGTGTGAAATGTGGGGGCTGACGTGACCATTATCTGAGCCTCATGCATGAGTTATGAGACACCATAAAATATTTTCATATTGCAACAATGAAAACTGGAGCTGCTCTGTGGTAGGCTTGTTTGATCTGATCGCTCACCCGGCTCCCTTCACTGGGTCCAGCGGGAGGGAGGAATGTTTCTCAAGAGCTGCGCTTCTGAATGCTGAGCTGTTTTCTCACAAACTTCTTAACAAAGGAAAAAAAAACAGAATGACTGATAAAGAATTGACTACTAAGACAATGCAGGTGACACGTTCAGAGATCTAGGGATATTCCACTGTGCCCATGAAGCAGCTGAACAAGTCACCTTATCAGGCTGAAACAGTTGTGTTGTGAGTGTAGAGACTTGGGTCACCTCCTTTTATTAAATAATTCATTAATATATTTTATTTTGAAAAGTAGCATTCCTTGGGGTTCTTCAGACCAGTAGTGCATAGTGGACAGATATAAATACAGTCACCTCATCTCCTTCCAAATAAACTATCTGCAGCCAACTTTGAGACTGAGCCTGTAAATTTTTAATGCCAAAAATTTCCTTTTCCTTTGATAGTGTCTGTCATCTTAATTTATTCTATTGCATTCATTATGTAAGTGATCATTCTTAGCCTTATTTGCATAGCCAGATTAATTTTATAGAATACCTGCCAGCTGAGTTTCTGTACGTTAATGTTAGAGCCTGGGTGTATAGCTCTTAAGTGTTAGGTTTAGTTCCTCCCAGTGATACTGATTTCCTGAGTGATCTTGAACTAGTCATCTGGTTTTGCTGTGTTTCACTGCTGCTGTGGCAGATACTCTGCAAATACAGGGGATGCAGATGTCTCTGAACTTTGTGAAATCCTCCTGTGAAAATCCCAGTCCGGGTCATTCCTCCTAGCATATGTAAATGCTTCTTTTCATAAAGGGAAAACTGGAGGTAAGTGGGGAAGGAAAGCCCAGGGGTGCCATTGCTAAAGCAAGCAGCAGGGCTGAAATGCCCTGACCAACAAAGGAGAAGCAGGGGAGCACGTCTGTGTAAGTGTTCCAGGGGCACTGTGCACTCTGGCCAGCAATGACCAGACACTGGCTTGTGGACTTGGCTTGGATCCGACCAACTTGGGGCCATGGCAGTGTGTGGCCAGGTCTGGAAGGCCTGGTGCAGACATATCCTTCCAAGCGGCAAGTCCAGCTCTGTGGTTTCTGGCACTGCAGAAATGACTTCAATGGCATGAACCCACCAGAAGAGCTGAACTTCAGAGGGTATTGCAGAGAGTCTAATTTGTCTTCCTGTGATGGGCATGAGGTTCATTTCCCTCCCCTTCCCCACTCTGTTTATTGAATGATATGATGAAAATGCATGTAAGAATTTAAATATTCTGAACTGTTTCAGCTGGCAGAATATCCTTCTCTTCTTGTCTGTGCAGAGTTTTACTTTGGGGACACACAGGCACACTGAACTCATGTCTGTGGTGCTTTTGCATCGAGCTGATTCCAGTCAGCCTAATCACAAAGCTGGGCAAAGGAAAAACTGAATTTTCAAACTGATGACACATTTATACCAGAATTGTAACGTTATAATATTAATGTATCATTTAACTTACATGTGTACTTTGGAATGTTTATAACTACTGTAAATCATAGGCAAGAGCTGCCAAGAGAGTGCCACACAACATTCCTAGTACAACTCATAAAATAAATACAACAATCGCAGGAGGACAACATTCCTTGTTTGAAAGGGAAAATGTAGCTGCTCTGCTGCAGATGGGAGACATGCTCAGTTAAATCCTCACGAAGCCCAGGCACACGCAGAGGCAGTGGCATGGTGTTTTCTCTGCACTGCCCCAGGTGCTACCACTGTGGTATTCAGCAGAGATTTCACAGGACACAATGCTACTGAGCCAGGAGCAACAAAGTGCTGTGTCGCTGGGAAATGACACCAGACATTTGCTGGGCCTCACTATTCGCTGCAGTGTGATGGACCACATTTTGTGATGGGATTTTCCCCCAGCCTGCAAGGTGACAGCTGAAAAGCCATCCCCACGCAGCATGCAACTCCGACCTCTGTCCACCTTGTCCTGCAGCGTACCTTGGAAAGAATAAAACCTTCCGTTTTCTGACCCATAAATTTCCATGGCTGATTTCTGACCTATTAACCTTCAGTTTTCTTTTAAGGTTTACAGTAGTTTCATGACTTGACTGACCAGCGGACTGTAAAATACACATTTAAATGCATTCAACTCAGATAACAATCTCATCACTAAAACAGCCTCGCTTTGTTTGAAGTTAATCACTCTCCAATTCTCCTGGATTCATCAGCACACATACCAATGCCTGGTTTTAATCCCCGAAGTTGGCAAAGTAACATGGCACAAAGACCTTCAGTTCTTAAGACAGTAAAAAAGGATTGCAAACCTTACTGAAAATTCTCCTCAACTTCAGAGCTGTATCTACAGAAAAATCAAATCCCAGTGTGAATTCAGGACATCTTCAAACAGGAAAAATGAATCAGCTTCTGAGGCTCAGGTGAAAGGATGACTGTTTTTCCAGTTTTATTATTAATTAAAATCCAGTTGAGCAGCAAGCACAATGTGGTAACATTGCACAGGCAGCAAAATACCAAAATAACACCAAGGACAGGAGACTGTTTTAATGTACTTTCTGGTAAGTTATTTAACATGCTTTTGTTGGCAGGGCAGATGGTTTGGGGCTTTGGATCAGGCCTGGATTACTTAGAGCAGGCAGTAGGCAGTGCCTCTCACGTAATGGTTGTTCCCAAATACAGCTGAAAGCCAGTGTAATGGCACACTCAGTTCTGTTTCTCTTCTCTAACACTGACACCGCAAGTATCCCAGCATGTCCTTACGTCTGGAAGGAAAAAAGCCTCACCATTTCATTGCATCTGCAGAAGCTGAAATGGGGTCCTCATCTAACCAAAAGGTCCCAACTGCCCATATCACCAGCAGGAAGGACAGGACCCAGAGCTCACCCCTAGTCTGAAAAAGCCAAATGAGCTATGTGGAAAGCAAAGCTGATGTCAGAAATGGGTTGGCAGAGCCCAGGGCAGGCAGGGTTTTGGCACTGCTGTCTGCCAAGGGCAGGTGGAGAAGAAGAGCTGTGTATACCAAAATCAGCCCCTCCGTCTGCTTAATGTTTCTGCTCAGTAACTTCACCCTGGAAACCTTCTGGAAATGACCTAAAAATGTGTTTCCTTTCCTCTCCAACTGGGTAATTTCTTGCTATGGTCAACAATTAAACATTTTACTTTAATACATTGCCTAATTTATAATGGGCTCTGTCCATCGTACACAGAAATGCTCCTTTTTTGAGTCAAATATAACTGTTCCTGTGTTCATACACTTTCTCTGTGCAAGCCTTAGCCTCTGCATTTCAGAAATGTGACCCTAGGAGGTGTTTATAGAAGGCTAAATATAAGTTTATCTGTTCTAGTCTTTCCATGAAAGATCTTTTTCCTTCAACACATGGAGATTAAATACACGGAGCAATATTAGTTAACACTTAAGTTATGGCATGCTGTGAAAAGCGCCAGGAAATTCCGTTTTGAAGTTGACGTTCCAATCCTAACTCCTGTTGACTTTATATTGCTTTTCTCCCTAAGGCATGAACCGAGGATAGGGTGTCACTTGAAGCTGAGTGACACCGCTTCAGACAGGCGTTTGGAGAGACACCTTGCATTAATCTCTTTAGGTGCACTCTGCGGGTTCGTTCATGCCTCAACAGAGAGCAAGAGCAAGAATCCCACTGTTCTTAGCAGCCAGAACCTACAGAAAGCAATATCTGTGAGTCCAGTGAATTAACTCTGAGTTAAATGAAAGAAAATGAACCAAACTTGAGGGAATTTACGTCAGAGCAGCTGTTTGCATGCATCTTCTGCTGGTCTTAACTCTCACACTTTGGGCTTTCCTGTTAGCATTTACAATAACATCATTGCATCATGGTCCTAGTGTTTAATATTCCCTCTTTCAAAATATGAAGTTGCAGCTGACTCCTTGTATCCTTTGGGATAAATGCAGAAAAAGCTTTACTTAACAGCTGCTATATATTATTATTATTACCTATTACATCATATCTTATTACAGCTCTATTACAAGTTTCCCCTAAAATCTAATCATATTCTGAAATTGTTTACAGCGAAACTAGAAATGGGCTCAAGACACAAAGTTCACATCCCAGCATGGGTCTTAACTTTCCTGTCGTTCAGATTTATTCAGAGGCAGCATTTAACTCTCTTGTTCCTGAAAGATGGGAGCAACTGCAAAGTTTGGCTGTTCATTGTGGTACCGCAGCTATGAATGTATGTCAGGGGCACCTGAGATGTACCTGAAGTGGCTGGCTGATGAGACAGGGTTTTGCTTTCTGTTGTGTCCTTGCTCTGAGACTGAAAAGCAGAGAGATGAGGAGTGAAATTCTGGACCCATATATGTGAATAGCAAAATTTGGTGTCATCAGAGCCAGAATTTCACTCAAGCTGAAGAGACAGACGACAGACAGACGGACAGTCAGATACTAATCAATTAGCTTGTACAAACTAAGCTAGACTTATTTCTTTAAAATGCAAGTGAACACTGACAGAAGTGCATCATCATACCCATTTTGAGCTGCTTATGGCATGTGTCCAAAAGCCTGATATGGAAAAGGACATCATAGGATTTTGAGTGGTTTGAGGCTCCCAAGATTCAGGGGAAAGCTGTTCTGCGCTCAGGTCTGCCTGCTGCCTGCCTGAACCTCCAGTGACCCAGGCCAGCCCTTCAGGAGTTTCCCCATGATACCCAGACTTCTCGTGCCTTCACCTTCTACCCTTCAGCCTTGTGCAGACTGTGAAACAGCCCCCTGGCAAGACAGCAATGGTGTTGGTGCTGGGAAGAACCCGTGCGGCTTCTCTTACAGGAGCAGCTCCTGCTACCGTGGGTAAATCTTCACAGGATGGGTCCCTTAGCAGAAGTGCATGCTCATAAAGGTGGAGTAAAAACAATCCAGGTCACCAGCCTCATCCACACACTGACACTTCTATAGGTCTTTGCTTTACAGCTATGATATTAAGTAGTTTGGCTAACTTTTTAGAAATGTTACTATTTTCTCAACAAAATGTCAAGTAAGTTTTCAGGGGGGAATACTTCATAACTGAAGTATGTTTTCCTAAGGGCAATAAACCACTAAGAAATGTACTTTTTTCCCACCCAGCCTTTGAGCCAAAACTTTCACATGTTTTTCAAAGAAATAAAATTATAGGTGTTTTTCTGTAGTAGGGTGAAGTGCCACCTGGGTGGCAGTGGTAGAAAGCTGGGCAAGCTTTATAAATCTAGAAGGGGGAGATTGTTTTGGCATGACTTAGGGTTACAGCCTGGGTTTCCTATGCATAATTTTAAAAGGAATTGCTCAAAGCATCAGGAAACTCTTGCCAGTACACTATACCCAGTGTACAGCTCTTACCTCTTTAGACTCGTGGAAGATTGCAAGGCTGAAGAGAAGACTTTTTCAGTGCAATGGAGTCAAGAGGCAGGCTTAATTATTTCTGTATCTGACAAACCCCCACACTAGGCACATGCTGCTTTAGAATGTGGAGTCAATTGAAAATAATGAGTTGGTCAACATGGTTTAATTTGGTTCCTG
This sequence comes from Coracopsis vasa, assembly GCA_026283785.1. Lineage (NCBI taxonomy): Eukaryota > Metazoa > Chordata > Aves > Psittaciformes > Psittacidae > Coracopsis > Coracopsis vasa. The sequence goes on from JANHGB010042187.1 coordinate 68,620, forward strand.
TTATAGGGTCAAGGTGGGTTCCCATTGTCTGCTGGCCATATGAAGGACAGCACTGAACCAGTGTCTGGCACACCACCAGTCTAATCTCAGCTCTGCAAAACCAATGGGAGAGTGGAAGGGATTTTTATAATTACTGGTGAATAGCTTTGAGGCTGGAAATACACTTCTGTTTTGGTCACTTTAATCTCTGACATCACAGTGCTCAAAGTATGAGCAAATACTTTTTCTGACTGAAATAAGAGAGAAAATAAATGTCAGTTCATCCACAATCACTTTATGTAGGAGAGGAAAGATGAGGAAAGGTGAAGGACAAAGAAGTTTTTCTAAATGCATATCAGTGGTGCAAGACCACTGAGAGTTAAGAAGTGCAAGCCAGGCCCTGAGTATTCCTTTAAATATTGAAAAACAGGCAACATAAAACTTCTCTTCTGGAAATCAAAGAGAAGGAAACCTAAAGTAAAGCTACAAAGGAAATCTCGTCCTCTGGCCTGCTCTGTGTGCTGGCTTCCTACGTGTCGGGCTGAGGAAACTCTGAATCCTGTGGAAGAAATCCATGGAGAGGAAGCAACAGCCATCGCACAGTATAAAAGATGGGCCTGCTTTTAATCAGGGCTGACTCTTCACAAATAACAAATGGGAAGGAGAGGTTATAGTGGGGCATAAGGCTATGCCAATAAAGCCTTTTTTGAGACAAATAAGAAGGGCGTATTTCAATATGCCACTGTGGAGAGACAGTTGAAGGAACTAATGTGTCTGGGATGTACAAACACTGCCTGACTGCAGGCTTATGCTGCCTGCCCCGTTTATGGTGAGCAGCAAGCTCCTCATTAGGAACTCTGAGTAATCCTCATTGGAAGGCGAGTCGCTTTGACTATGTAATCAGGCCACATCTTAACTGAATAAGACATAGAATAAGACAGTGTGAAAGTCCACACTCCCCCATCCCCTCCCCACCCTCTCAACATGCACATGTATCACTTGCCCTGGAGCATCCTAGCATTTTTATAACTTTATTGGGGAAAAAAATACCAATTTTGGAATGTAAAATTAATAAGAAATGTGTGAACAAGAGCAGTGTTTGGCTGTGCCTGCATTTGGGATGTGGAGAGCTTTCCTCTTCGGGTGAAAGCCAGGGTCTCCTGCCTGAGTGGAATGGGTGAAGGGTGTTACTTGTGCTGCTATGAATGCAGTGAAGGTTTCCAAGGGATTTAAGTGTGATATGGATCCAGTGCACAGTTTTTAACAGCTGTCCTGCAGCCAGCATCTGACACTTGCCCTGAAATTGTCATAGTCCTTTTACTAAAACTCTAGTGTGTTCAGACTGGATAACTAGGCTGGAAATGGAGGATGCTGGCAACAGAAGGTGCATTTCAGAAGGAGATTTCGATTTGATGGCCATGGGGAGGTTGGCACTAAATCATTTAGTGCTGCAGCACCAGGGTTAAATAATGATTCCAGCAAGCTGTGTAAATGCGCTGGGTACAAGCTGATGCTAGGGCCAAGGAAAAAAAGCATTCTGCGTGCCTATAACAGATATTGGCAACACCTAGAGCAGAATCTTCCAAGACCACAATAAAATTTTCAGTGCTTACTGGATTTTTTTCAGCATAAAGCTGTGGTTTGTGTGGGTTGCTCCTTAGTGTCTTTCAAGTAAAAAGCCTGCTGCTATGCAAACATTTGGGCAACGCAGTGGCCTGTGTGGATGCTGTCTTGATTTATAGTAAACCCTGGGAAGAACTCCTATAGCACCTGAAAGCAATCTTTCAGCAACTGAAGGAAGTACAGTTGACTTTTAATTCCCCAGTGTTCATCAAGAAAGCAGGAAACCATTTTATACATACATACATATATATATGAGATACAGTAGGGCAGGGGAGTTATGAAACCAGAGATATGTAAAATGCAAGCTATGAAAATGCACCTATTACTGACTACTAAATGGCAGGTGAGATCTTTTCTGGGTATTGAGGTATATTATTGGAAATTTATTCCACATTTTGCAACACTGGCTGCTCCATTAACTGATCTCACTAGGAAAAAATCATCTCATAAAATAAATATGACCCCATGGCGTGTGCTAGCCTTTCAAGGACTGAAATCAGTTCCTAGAGATCAAACAGTTTTCATGAGCTTGGAATTTTAAGGCCCGTAGAGGGTGAATCTCAATGTCAAGAATCTTATATTGGGGTCAAAATTAGCATAGAATTTAGAAGGAAGATGATAAAAAGAATCCACATTTGCTTGATAAATTATCTGAAAGAAGTTGAATTCCCTGGGTAAACAGAGGTTTTAATAAAGCAGATCACAGCATTTCCCTGGAAGGAAAAAAAAGCTTAGGTGGTTAAACAACAGGAAATTCATTAAACTGAGCAGAAAGTGAGTGATCGTGCAACTTTATAAGATCAGTTTAGTAACTTATGCGTGCCTTTGACCACATATACCAATGAACGTGCTTTTCCCAAAGTGACTAAGAATAAAGGGATCAGTTTCTCGTAATGCAATTGCTCTTTGCTGAAGTTGATTGGGAGCAGATCTTTCTAAGTATAAGTCTTTTATTAAAAGAGAAATCATTAGAAAATGATCAAATACATGCTAGAACTCTTGCAGTGAGGCAAAGTTGCTTGCGATTTCCAGGACACCGGAGATCACTCTGGTCTCCTCCTTGGTGATTCCAGTTTGCCAGAGCCCAAAGGCTTGACTCAGAGTGCAACAAATGAGGAATGCAAACATCTACTCATGCAAAAAAACTCACTTGTGTTGGATTGTTTCCTTCAAGGAAAATTACTTTTCCAAGTCTGGGTTTCATGATTCTTCACTCCTGAAGCAAACAATTTTCAGCAATAAAAGAAAGGGAAACCAAGTTAGTCTGGAATATAATTTTCATCCCTAGAAGTGAAGGATGGACTTGGCCAAAAGAAAAAAGACTAAATCTGTCCTAAAGGTGGGAAAAAAGTGTGCAAGTGACACAAGCCAGTGCCTCACCTTCTCTCCAGCAGTGGCATGCACATGCTGCAGAGAGAGAAATCGCAGACGTGCTGTGGACCCACTGTGCAGAAGGTGGGTTCCCAGAGCCCTTGAGCCTGTGTTTTAGTGCAGCTGAACCAAGCCATGTTCCCAGTCTGAGAAACTGCACAATATTCATTCCTATCATTAATCTTTCTCTGCATCTTATGTCTTAAGTGGTTTCGGAGGAGGTTTGGGTTGGTTTTGGTTTTGGTTTTTTTCCCAAAGAATACAACTTTGCGCAGCACGAAGGAAAGCATTCATCCAGCAACACCAATAACTGTGATAGTGGCTCATACAACTCAGATCCTTTCAGCCTCTACCTGTCACTACACAGACGAAAGCAATGGCTCCTTGGAGGCAGTGGCTCCCCACAGTGTTACAGGCGCTTCTCTTCACCATGGCGGGGAAATCTGCAGTATGGTCTCTGAGATGCCGGTATCAAATTCAGTCTCTGGGATTTTGTGAGCTCAGGTGGCCAGCTCATGTTTGAGTCCAGGCCCCCTACATGGAGAGCTGACTGGGGTTTGCAAGAGGGAGAACAAGGAAATGTAAGTGCATGAGAGAAGCCCCATGGTTTACATTACCCCTTTGCTCACCCAGGACTAAGACATGCCACTCACGGATCTGAGGAATCCCTGCAGTACTAGCAGTGGTTCAGTTAAGGTTCTATTAAAGCAGGTTCTATTAAATATTACTGTATTTACACTTGAAGGATTTATCTGAAAACAAAAGAAAACAAAACAAAAACCATGGAAAACCTACTGATCTCTACAGCCTGAATAAAACAGTCCCTCACACTGCTTCTTCCCTCTGTGAAACATGACATGTGGCCCGGTCATTTGATTTTCCATCCAAAAATCCTGTCCTCAAGTTCTATTTTCTTAGGCACACTTATACTTAATTAAAAGGAAACTATCAGACATAAAAATAACACTCTTAGATATGTTGTATAGGCCTGCTCATGATTTCTCCATTACAATTTCCTCCAGGATTCCACCCTAAACTGAGACCCGGTGTGATGCAACACCATTTTCAGCACAGAAGATAGGGTAATGCTGGCTTGACAAGTGAAATTAATGATTGCATTCCATTAATTTTGAGTCATGTGCCCAGCCCATGGAAGCACAGAGAACCTTGTGAAAAACAAACTCACTACATTGTACTGTAATATTATTCTTGGCTGGAAATTCAGGCAGCCTGCTGGGGTCCTCCTGAGCGGCTGAGCTCCACAGCGGTTTCTCCACTAGCAACGGTAGAGCAGCTGCTGCCTTCTGAGAGAGAAATAGAGGCTCAGTCTTCATCTGGGACTATGATAAGGACAGCAAGGGCCTCCTTGGGATCTTTAAATGCAAGCATGATTTGGGAGGGTGGTGGCTTTCAACACTTTTGAGTGTTGAGCTCCAATTACATATTTACTTGCAATTGCTAAGTGACTGGTTTGAGCATTTCCTGTGCAAAACTGAATTCCTGGAGCATGTCATAGGAATGGCTGTGGCAGTGAAGGGACTTTGCTCCTTCTGAGAACAAAGCGACCTCCACAAAGGCCCTGTGACTACCACATGAAATCTTCTGCACCGCAGCATTCAGCTGAAACCTCCTGGTAGTATCTTTCCAGTAGTAAAAAGGAATGGTTCAGTGTGACTCAGAGCACAAACACTGCCCATCCCAAATGTTGTATTAGAATTTTGAGTATGAGTCAGCCCAGTTCCCTCTGGGGAATACAATTACTGTCAGCAAGCATCTGCTAAGCAAGGCTCTGCTCAAGGATCATATCCATGGGTTTCTCCCATGGGAACCCATGATGGAGACACCAAGGAACAGTGCTGGACTGGCACCATGTCTGTAAGTGCGTGACTCATGACGGTGGCTGTCTTGCAATAATGACTTCAGCAAACCATGGGGCACTGATGTGAATCTACCAGACTTAGGGAGAATGGGATAAAGCTGAGCTTCCCAGGCTTGTCCATAGGCTGACCTTGTATCATGATGAAAAGATGGTTTGATCCCTTCTTCTTCAGTAAGGAGGAGACGACAACTAAGAGATAAGCTTTTTGCAGTATCACAGCAAGGAGCAGACGCCATGTCCATAGCCTGCAGGCCAGGGAAACAGTCCTTGTCCCAGTCCCCACTCTTTTCAGTCTTTTTCCTGGCAGACAGAACTGGGCTGGGCCTCTATATTAACTGACTTCACTCACTTTGGTAAACAAAGTAAATCTTTTGCCCCAGATGTACAATGGCTCGCACTTAGCAGTTCTCTGGGTCCCTTCCATACATGCTGCTGGGTTGAGGAGACACAAGCCTTGTCCCTTTTGGAGGGACAGGACCTGCAACAGTGGCTTCCCCAGGGCCACCCAGGAGCTTCCACACTCACTTCTTCACTACCAATGTCGACAGAGCGCTTCCCACCCCACCTCTTTTCCTTATCACCCGTTTTCCATCTCTCTCTGGCAGATAATCTAAGTATGTAAGTGCTGTCTTGTCTCAGATATCTGTCTGGGGCATCACAAAATCCTCCCTGCAGTGAACGGAGGTGCTTTGACCCAGTTCAGGCAGTGGCTGTTTGCATGCTCCAGGCAGCTGGCACGCACCACTCCTGGCTCTGCTCCTGATGAGCCTTCTGCTATCAGGCTGCTCATTCTGTGTGGGAAAAGAAATGAGGAGACCTGTGACAGAGATAAGATTAACTGCAGAGGCAATCTGAAAAGCTTTTCCCTGAGTGCAAGGACTATGCAAGGATTTATCAGCAGGAAGGCAGCAGTTGTGGAACACAGCAGAGTGATAAACACCTCCATGTGCCCCAGTGCATCCTCCTCACACATGCCCCAGCTCTGACCTTCTGGGACAAGCAGAGTGGCAGTGGAGGAGCAGCAACATTTCCTTGGCGCAGCATGGCTTTGCCATCATGCTGCCAGAGCTGCGCGCTTGGCACCTTTGCTCAGGGGGTTCCTCAAGGCACCAAAAAGGAGGCACTGGCCTGTGGATGCGGGAAGCTTGGAAGGGATCCTGCTGACATTGGTTTTCAGTGAAGACATTTTCAGTTAGGAGTATTTTTTTTAAGGAAGAAAGTTCTCTTCTCAACAGTCTCCAACCTTTTTGAAAAATAAAGCTTTTTACTCTTGTTTCTTGATTTTTTTTACTACCTTCTGTGGAATCACTGTTGTTTCTGTGATTCTGGCTGCTTTTATCTGCTTGTCCTTAGAAGAAGAAGAAACAGAAGGACAACTTCCAGAAAGACAGCTTCCCTTCTGGTGACCACAGCATCTTTTTCTTTCAATGTCCCCAAACAGGCTTTGCACTTCTGACTGTAGAAGATACTATGTTTGCATGCTGATTCAGACACTGCTCCTCAGGAGAAGCTGAAGTACCACAGCAAACACAAATCAGAGCACATGGGAGTCAGGATGCACAGCCAAATGGTCTCTGTGTCTTTTGTAGATAAACCTCCCATGCACCAGGGCAAATGATACAAAAGTCAACCTAATTTCTTGACTTTTCAGCTGAGCATCTCAAAGAAAATTTCACATCTGGATCAGTAAAATTGCACATGTTGTGTCCCACTTCGCAGCCAAGAATCTGAAGCTGAAGATGACAAACCCAAACCACATGGAAGACTAAAGCCTGGCTCTTCCCATCCATGTGCTAACCCTGGAGCTGGCAACAGCCATTCCAATAGCACAGCCCTTATTGACAGGAAATTCAACGTTATAGTAGCTCACTAATAGTAAGGAGCAACCTAGTCTTCTGGGTGTGAAAATATGGATAATAAGTATTAATGGATAAAGGCTCTGAAAATAGCCAGGGAAAACAAGTCAGAATCTCATTGATTAAAGTGAAATCTCATTTAAAATAGTCGATAGCAGTAGCTCTGCCTTTACTGTTTCATTTCAGTCACATCAAAATGTTTCATTTTGGTAAGAAAAAGGACAGACTTTTAACAGTCTCAGCTGGATTAATTCTGATCTATGTTACACAACAATCTTAGAATAGGCGGTTTAGGGAATTTTTACTACGAAGAGCTGCAGTTTTCACTAAGAGAAATCTCACTTCTTGACCCAGGACTTTTCAAGCTCATGCTTTATCCAGGAGGGAGCCAGGACCACATTTACACTGATAATTACAGACATGGGACACTTAGGGCTGGAGCAGGGATTTGCTGAATGTGCTGATGGATTTGGGAGGCATGTCCCCAAATGCCATACAAACCACTGCAGAGAGCAAACCTGGGAACACGCTTGATGGAGTGGCTGCCTCTTCTCTGAGGACTCCATATAAATCTCTGCAGCCTTTGTAACCACTGACGCAGACAGTACCCAGCTCTAATTAAGGCCTTGGAAGACTTTTGGGGGTATACAATGCAATGTCCTTTAATGGCTCCTACAGTGAACCCCCAGCTGCTGTCTTCCCAGCCTCCCACACTCAACCACCCACTGAAATCAGTAGGAATTTAGCGTGCAGAGGTCTTGTAAGGTCAGGGATAATATGGATTTTGATCCATCATGGTCCCAGTTCTCAGGATGGAGGAGTCCACCTTCCACCTAAAGGCACTAGCTCACTGCCTGGACTGTTGAACACATGTGTATGAGGCAGGACTTTGCCTTGAAATGTTCACAGAGGTACCCACAGTGATATGCTGCTGACTCTTTTATGGGATATAACCATACTACATTGTTGCACAGTTGTAACTGATGGCAATAAAACTCTATGTACTGTGAAGACAAACTACTTTGCAACAGGTTGTGAGAAACAAATTTTAGAATGACACAGATTTTACCAAAAAGACTTGTTCTTGCTAAGTCTTGCAGAGATAAATGGATGTTTATTAAAAGGCTCTGAAATGGATAGTACACACTATTTAATTTTAAAAAGGAAGATGATCATAAACTACACTTTAAAACTTACTAGTTCAACAGCTTCCTTGTTGCAAAATGCCATGTTATGCTCATTAGCAGATAGTTTCCTGGGATCACTCATCCAGGGACTGGACATTTGCTGCAAATCTTTGACTGTAACAGATTGTCTTTTAGACTTCTTCCTCATGTATATCAAGCTTGAAAACACAGCTAATAAAGGCCAGATGGCTGCAGGCTCCTTCTCCCACCCATAATATTGATGGGAACATTCTGGAGGGAGTGGATTCTGCCTGAGCCTTTGCCTTGTGCATGACATAATGATAACCACATTTCAGCCTTTGCACTGTTTGGTCCTAACTCAATTCAAATGTTTCCTGGATTTTAGCAAATGAGTGAAGTGCAGCTCAAAAGAAAATATATCCAGCCCTATTAGAAAAGGTTGTACTCATTACAAATCATCTAAATACCTCATTTCTGACGGGGGGAAATCCTTTTATTACTGAGTCTGTTTGGAAAGATTTTGAATAGTTCATTATAAAACTGCATTAATCTCTGCCAGAACATATAAAAACCAGCCAAAGTCCAAAATCTGTCCCCATTCAAGTTCATGGGATTTGGCATAAAATGCCAGAACTACTGGGCAGAGTACTTGAACCTGGAATAAAGTTGTATATCATATCTACTAATGGAACCCACTGAAGTGTGCTTTCCAACACTGCAGAGGCCTTGCAGTTATGTTCTGACTACACTAATTAAGAAGACTAATTAATGCCCAGATATAATTCTCTGGAATGCTGCAGATATCACAGATACTGCACGATAACACAGGCTGTTGCATGGGATTAGATCTTGTCTCTGTTGGCAAATTCTTCTGGGTTAGCACCCTCATCTTTTGTATTTAGTTTTTAATAAGGTCCACGAGAAAAAATTAATGAAGTCTGACAGGACTCACTTTTGTGACATATACTGCAGGCTGTCTCATCACATGCAGAGCTGGTCACATTCTTGTTATGAGGAGCTGATTTATCTTCACTAAGTATCCCTACCAGTTTTCCTGAATTCTCTATTTCTTCAGCTAAATGAGACCCACTGCCTGTCTCTGGCTTTGTGCTCTGTAACACTGCTGGCTGCAAACCCTGTATATGCTGACATGTGATGGTTTGAACATTTGACATTTAGATGTAGCTGGCATTTGTTTTGTTGCCTTGCAACCATCTGGTTCCAGAAGAAACTCTTAAACTGATCCTGAATCATGCAACCACCAGACAGCAAACAGATAGAGCTGAAGGACTCTGACAGCACTTCTGTGATAGCTGACACCAATACTGCACTGCACTGTCTTCTCTTATCTCTGTCATACAGACCAGGCACGGCTGCATTTTAAAAGGAGGATTTGATTCTCCGCAGCACGGGGAGCTTATGGCTTGTACTGGCTTTGGCACATCCCATGTTCAGGCTCTGTGAGCTCGTGAAAGCTCTGAACCAGCATGTGCAAATGGGTCTCTTGTTACTTCAAGGTAACAAGTCACCTTGCCAACCCAAGAGAGAGGGGACAAGTGGAAAGCCCGGATTTTGAGCTGCGTTTCCCAAAACTTTGGAAATACCAGGGAGCAGATTTCAAGTCAGTTTTTCATGCTTGCGTGTGAAAAGAATATTGATTCTGGTGGTGGTTTCCAGAACATTCTCACCACAAAACTACATTCTGTATTGAGAAGTGTTTTGCTGGGCAGATTAGCTGATACATGAATAGAAAGTTTCTAGGAACAAAGTGTGTTCTTGAAAAGAGAGCAAGTGAAGTACAGTTGCATTTTTCTTGGTTGTGGTTTATTTAGGACAGCGGCTCCCTGTCATTCCACTTGCTTGTCCTTTCCTTTTATTTCTAATTCCTTAATCCCTGACACTGGTCTTGCACCCATGAAGCAAAGAGATCACTTTTCTCAAGAAATAGGAGAACTGAAAAATGCAGGCAGACCAGGTTATTAAATCTTCAGAACGCTGTAGGTGTGGCAACATATAGATGGGCTTGTAATTGAGGGGGGGACTTAACAATGGACACTATTGCCCAGGTTACTCACAAATGTGAAACATGTGTTGCCATTAAGCAAGCCAAGCAGTTAAAGCCTCTCTGGTATGGAGGACGATGGCTGAAGTACAAATACGAGGAGGCCTGGTAGACTGATTATATCACATTCCCACCAACCTGCCAAGGCAAGCGCCATGTGCTTACCATGGTGGAAGCAACCACCGGATGGCTGGAAACATATGCTGTGCCCCATGCCACTGCCCGCAACACTATCCTGGGCCTTGAGAAACAAGTCTTGTGGCTACACAGCACCCCAGAGAGAACTGAGTCAGACAATGAGACTCATTTCCGGAACAACCTTATAGACATTTGGGCCAAAGAGCATGGCATTGAGTGGGTATATCACATCCCCCACCATGCACCAGCCTCTGGGAAAATCAAAGGGTACAATGGGCTGTTAAAAACTACACTGAGAGCAATGGGTGGTGGGACTTTCAAACACTGGGATACACATTTACCAAAAGCCACCTGATTGGACAACACCAGAGGATCTGCCAACAGGGCTGGCCCAGCCCAGTCAGAACTTTTACATACTGTAGAAGGGGTCAAAGTTCCTGTGGTGCACATAAAGAACTTGCTGGGGAAGACAGTCTGGGTTATACCCGCTTCAGGGAAAGGCAAACCCACTCGAGGGATTGCTTTTGCTCAGGGACCTGGATATACCTGGTGGGTTATGCAGGAAGATGGGTAAGTCCAATGTGTACCTCAAGAGAATTTGATTTTAGGGGAAAACAGCCAACAAACTCAATTGTGTGCTGTTGCCTGCTATGTAGCACTTTTATAGCCCACTAACGAGATGTGTTCAGGTCACCAGCATCTGGCCCTGACTTCCCTCCGACCATCATCCCAACAAAGAATGAACTTTGATGAAACCAGACAAGTTCTGTGGTATCATCAGCAGGCAATGATACAACACTGCACACAGCTTCTCCTGCTCTGAAAGGATGTTACAAGAGATGGAGCCCGACATCATTGACCGGATGGACTCAGCAGCTTTATGGGGATTGGTCCATGCACTAAGGAATGATCTCTCTCTCTCTCTGTGTGTGGATGTACATATATATATATATATATATATATATATGTATATCTATAAGAGTGATAGTATATTGAAAATGTGGGATCTGAGCATGACGTGAATGGTATGGAATAAGCGGTGGATACTGTTCTGGGTTTAGCAGTAGCAGTCATTTTTCTCCTTCTTAGGAGCTGGTGCAGTGCTGTGGTTTTGACTTTCAGCCTAGGAACACTGATAATACCAGTGGTTTTAGTTGCTGCTCAGTAATGCTTACTCTGACCAAGGACTTCCTGAGTCTCATGCACTGCCAGGGAGGAGGGAAGCCAGGAGGAAGTAGAGGCAGGACACCTGATCCAAACTAGCCAAAGAGGTATTCCATACCACAGCACATCATGCCCTGTATATAAACTGGGGCAGTTACCTGGAAGGGTTAGCTCACTGCTCAGTTCAGGCTGGGTATTGGTCAGCAGGTGGTGGTTGTATTCTCTTCCCATGTTATTTCCCTTATCATTATTATTATTGTTGGTAGCAATAGTGATTTATGTTATACCTTAGTTACTGGGCTGTTCTTATCTCAACCCATGGGAGTTACATTCATTAGACTCTTCTCCCCATCCCTCCAGGAGTGGGGGGGAGGAATTAGGGGGGAGGTGTCAGTGAGCAAGCAGGCTGCGTGGCTGAGTTGCTGACTGGGCTTAAACCACGACACCCTCTATGACCAAAATTACAGTAGCAGATAATTCAAAGGCAGAGTTCAAATGAAAAAATAGAAAAATTGCAGTTGGTTATGACAAGTGCACATCCTTTACACGTCAACACTTGCAGTGGATGTTACAGTATGAATGAACAAAGTCAGCAGAGGAGCCTTAAGCCCATTGAGAACATGAAGCAACAAAGACAACAAGGTGTTCTTTCTGTTAGCAAGATACCATTAAATAAAAAGATTTGTCATGGTAATAAAAAAATAAGGAAAAATAGATGCAGCTTCAAAACTGTTGCCAAAATGAGCAATTTTTCTCAAGCAAAACTAGATAAAGGCAAGCTTGTAAGTGAAGACACACACAACGAGCCTAAATAGGAAAGATAGCAACAGAATGAAAGAAAACAAGGAGATTAGCTTAGAAAAACAATAGACAAGAAAATAAACCAGATATAACAACTCTCTTGGGAAAAGAGTATAAAATCAGAATAAAAGGAAGTATCCTACCAAGCACAAACAAAAAATGATGGATGGAAGAAAAAAAAACCCAAACACAAAACAGGACTCCAAATGTGGAAATACTAGACAGCGCCAAATAGCCACCCAGTCAAAGTAATTCCAAGAGGTGCTTAAAAAGAAAAACATTATTTTGATGGAATATGTACAGGAACAAAATTATGTACAGGAACAAAATATGTCCCTTGACTGCAAAAGTAGTTAACCAGTTCCTCTGTCCTTTACCAAACTTTTCTAAAGGGCTTTGAATGTACAGTTTTATTTTCCAGACACTATTATTTGGTCTTTGTTCTCATCAATATCATTAGTCACAAGGCTTTTTTAGTTTTCCCCTACAATGGCATTTTATGAGTCAGCCAACTGAGTGGCCCAAAGATAGCTGACATGCTCAGAAAGCACATCCCAGGCTCAGAAATAACAAAGCAGACTACACTAATGTGTGCATGGACAGACATTATGTTCTATCCTTTATAATGATATTAGAAGAAGATTGACTTAATATTTAAGAACAGGTAATTTCTTCTTGTCTGAAAAAATTATGAAAGTTGGCTTCCTGATGTAAAAGCTTAAAGGTCTAAATCTAACATCTATTGAAATCAATAGGGGGGGAAAAAGGTAAGTGGCATTTTTTGTGTTGATTTCAGAGACCTGTGAATCATTTTCCAACACATTAATCATAAAGCATAAATAGAAGTGAGATTTCTTTGTTGTATTTATATTCTTTACGAAAAAAGTTATACAAAAGCCAAACAAAAGGTTTACCATTAAGATAAAGTTAACCTTGCAAATATCTTTCTCCTTCATCCTAACCAGATATATGTAAAAAGATGGCTCATAAAATAGTAGAGCTGACAAAATAGAAAACACTGAAATTTGTGCCAATCTTCATTTCTTGAGCAAATTTTTGTTTTAGTCAATGATATATCAGAAAGATTTTCATGGAGTAGCGTATCCACACACACAATTAAAAAAACCCCAAAACAACAAGCAAAACCAAAAAACCAAAGAAATCAGAAATTACCTCAGTTGCAGGTTCAGGAAAGTGTTGTCCTAACACTTAAATTTGAACAAGACAAAAGAAATGGTTGAAATTCCTTTATTCAATGACTACTGGATACTTACACCACATGCTCACTCAGAGCTGCATGTGAGAAATGTTAGCTGCAAAGACTGGCAGTTGATTTGCCCTTTGCCCCTCGCTGGAGCTGGCCCAGCAAGTTATGCTTCCTACACCCCTTCTGTATGCAAATACCAGAAACATATTCTTACATATGTCTAGAAAGGCAAGAAATTGAAATATTCAAAACTTTAAGCATTTACATGAGTTGAATAAAAATAAAAAAAACCCCACCAAAACCCAAGCCAGAAAACCCCAACAAAATTCCCGAAACCTAAACAAACAAACATCCTCCCCCCAACATACACACCAAAAAAACAACCAAAAAAACAACAATGGAATTATAAGACCAAATGATAAGCTTTCTTGCATCTGCTTACAGATTTGTAAAGCAGGCATCTTGTTTCTCCAATGCTTTGTCAAAAAAGGTACTTTTCATGCCAGAATAATAACATAAAGTACATCTCCATAAAGATTTTCCTGAATTATCTTAAAAAAGTTTTCTGGTATTAATTTTCTGTGGATTTCTTATTGAGCCAAGCAATAATTTTGATTGCTGAAGGCAATATATATTGTAATAAAATAGATATTCCACCTTCATAAACACCAGGAGAGAAAATGCCTGTGGTAGGAATTCTCTGAGCAACCAAGGCCAAGCTCAGCTGCTGCCTCCAGACAGACTATTCACTCCCAGGATAATTGGGAAATGTACTTTCCTTGGATATATTTTTGGTGCAAAATTCCTTTTATAAACCTAGCACTTCAATGTTTTTAAGGATACCTGTTCTAAAGAGCTGGACAGTCCTAGTTTAAACGCTTTAGTTTCAGCTGCACAGCCTTTCTCCCTTAGACTCAAGAGGAGGACGAGTAAGGTTTCCCAGCCCCTCTGTGAGGCTTTGACATCTGCTCCACAGCTTGAGACCCTTCAGGTCCTTCCTCATCTCTTTCCAGATGGCCAACGAACCATCTCCTCCTGAATACATGCATGTGAGAAGCAAGGCTTTTTACTTTTGTTCAATCCCTTATTTTTGCAAAAACAATAGCTGAAATACTTTGTATTTACAAAAATAAAACACAGATTCACACAAATCCTATATTTAAGCACTTTCCGTTGTATCTAAAATATATTTACCAAAAATATTCTTCTGAAGAGCAGGCAAGTAAATTAAGTGTTCTCAGATTTGAAAAGAAAGCCCTAGGACTAGAACTGTGTGAATAATTGATTGTTTTGGTTCACTGCCCATTGTGAGTTTTAGCAGGTGTTTTGGTGATCAACCCTGCCTCTTCAGTTTTGTCTTTTCCTGAGGAAGAAAAAACTTGATAGAGAAAAAGGACGTAGATTAGGGAAAGGAAGATAGATGGTGAAACCTCTACCACCTTACCGAGCTTGTGACAGGTAAGGAAAGAGCAGAAAGGTGGTCCCAGAAAAAAGGGCTTGCTGTGGAAAAGGGGTCTGAAGAACACACCGAATGCCGAATGCCGATGCAGATAACCTGGGCCACTTGATGGACAGGAGAGGTTTTGTTTCAACGGATAATCCTAAAATAGCGGTTTAGAGGGGTGGTTTTTTTAGTTTTGTTTGTTTGTTTGAGGACTTTTTTTTACTAAATAGGTGTCATTTTATGTGACTTGTGTGGGACACAGGTTCTGCTTACATACAATAAAACTTCAATTTAAAATTCAGGAGTTATTGACTCCTCACACACAGTTCTCCCTTTCCTCTTTGTAACACAGCAATTTTGCCCTGCGCAAGTATATTTTTCTCTGAACAACTGCTTCCTCCATTTTGAAGGTGGTTAATTTTAACTATCAGATTTAATAAATTACATACTAAGTTTTCTTAGTGACTAGGGCACAGAACATGTACAGAAAACTTACCATCCCTTCTTGGATTATTGTTGGAGTAGAATGTGTATATAGAAGATGAAGTACTCCATGAGCTCAAGAAGTCTACTGGGATTGTGACTGCTCTGTCACATGGCTGAAAAATACATAAATTAAAAAAAGACCAATGTTTCTCAAAGTTGCTTTAGGTCATAGAAAGAAATGCATACTTATCAGAACTAACATCAAGAAAAAGATAAGGAGGAGCTGAGTTATCTTTAGAGTGATAACAGCACTGGAAAAACATTATCTGCTGAATTTCAAAATGCGCATTAGGCACTCTTCATGCACTGAAAAAGCCTCAGGCTCTCCTAAGTATGCTGGGTTTATTCTGTCCGACATGGATCTCAGAGCAAGAGCTAAAATTAGCATTTTTTTCTTTTTTTTTTTTTTTCTAATTTGGTTCAGGATCTTTCTCAGTTATCATTATCACCATAAGTGTGCAATAACATAGTGTTACCTTGTGGCTTATTTTAGGCCCCTAGTAGGCATTGCTTTAACCCTACTGATAGTATGGGTATGCAAGAGCATCTTCTTGTCCAGAAAACTATCTCTGCTGTCTTACAGTGGGAGGTCTTGGCAAGCAGTCCTGTTTTAATGGTTATCACTGCAGCAACCTCAATTCTCTCCTCACCTACTTTTCCATTCCTCCTCCCTCCCTCAGTCTTCTTCCTTCCAGGCTTATCTGGTTTTTTTCATATTTTCCAGGGACATCTATATAATCCATCCTAAATGTTTTTATATTCTCCAGTTTACTACTTGTGCAGCACCCTACTTCTGTCAATTATCAAGCCCCTCCTTAGTGACAATTTTGTTGATGGCCTTCAGTTCTACTATGTTCTTGCATTGCCTCAGACTACAGCTTCCACCTGCAGCAATACCTGTCAGTATCTTCATTCCCAACCTCTTAAAAGTTGCCTAAACCAACTAATTTAAAAGCCTGCTGCTTGACCTAATTGGTTACTGTTAGGATGTCACTCAGCTCCACTTCCCACTAGCCAGTAGGCTACAGAGCATCATTCCCGTTAATTAATGGGCTCAAGTGCAGTATTTTTTTTATTTATTTTTTTCATTATTATTTTATTTATTTTTCATTCCTTTCACTGCATTACAACCGAGTGAAACGCACTGAGAGACCCAAACACAGACTTTTGGCCAAATCACAATCATCAGTTTCATTACTTCATAGCCTTCTCTTGCTTATGAAGATCTGTTTCTCAGCATGTGATTTCCTACCATATTGCTTGCACAAAATAACAAACAAAAAAACCCAAACAAACAAACAAAAAACTCCCAATAAAACTAAGGGGAGTAGTGCATTCGCAACTGTTTGGTCAACACATTTGTTACTTCCATTGCGGAGGCCCAAAGCACTGATTCATCATGAAATAGGACAAGCAAGGAAGCAGCCTGCCAAAAAAGAAAACTGGAAATACAAACAACAATGGAGGAAACCCTAAAATACTCTCAAGCAAACTATACTTTAAGACCTACTTTGATCTTGTTTCTTAATTTTGATGTCCATAAAAGCAGAGTTGCAACCTGCATAAAAAATAATTTATCAGTGCTGCTAAGAAAAACCTTAAAAAAATTAATATCTCTGAGTAGAGCTTCTGCCTTCTAAGGGCTATTGAGCACTCTCCTGTTCGTATGCGTAAACTTTATTTGTCCTCCTTTCCTGATGCCCTTTTACCTCCACCTTCAATCAAAAGCCCAAGAGCTGTTGAAACAGGCCTAAGAAGAGGCTGCAACTAAACCTTGATGATGCTCTATTCACAAACAATTCTTCAGGACAAAGAATAGGCTGCCACATACCACAAACTCTACTCCTGAGTATTAATTCCTGAGAGGAAACAGCTTATCAGTGAATCAGTGTAAGAAAAGGTGCTTATTCTTTGCCATGGAAACAAGTGAAAGGACAGGCTAGGGAAGAAATTGTTTCACTGACGAGGCTACAGAGAGCTGGCAAGAGCAGCAGCCTGGTTGCAAGACTGAAGGTAAAAAACCCATGAGAAAAATGCCATGTTTTCAAATAGTCACATGCAGGAGGGAAAAAGACACCAACTCGCTGAGTAACTCTTCTCATAAGTATTCCTAGAATTGCAGACCACATACAATAGATTTGTCCTGAATGCCACTAGCAAAATGCACACAAAGCAATTTTCTGAACAGCTAAGTTTTCGCTTTCATGATTAGTCCATGTCTTTAAAGGGGTGAACTCCAATTACAATGGAGGTGTCCACCAGGCAGGAGCTGCACATGCAGGCTGTGGTCTGCCCACACAAATGAAGGACCACCAGCAGTCCTCAGGTCCAATACCAGGGCCTGGAGGTTGTATCTCTACAGGTGTGCAGAGGAGCAGCATTCAGAAAACATATCAGCGAGGCCAAGATTATATCAAGCAAATGGTACTGTGCTGAGCCTCCTGCGAAAGCGAAGTGCTGGGTTCAGGTGATCATAGGCTTTCCAGCACAGCCTGGAGTGTGTCCAGACATCATGTCAAGAACATGATGCATTGGCTCTCTCCAGGCATCGGGTGGTGAGATTAGTTACTGGGGTGGTTTTCCAATGTTAGAGAGATCATAACCCCTATAAAATAGCAATATTAGAGACCACCTTTCCATAAAGCAACTGCTTTGTTATTCTCCTCAGCAAGAGGAAACACCACAGAGTACACGTTCTTATGCTGCTGGTCTGGGTATTGTGGAAGCAGCAAAAAAGACCAAACCAAGCCCCAAAAGACTCCAGTGACCACCATAATGGAAAAGCAGGTACCTTTGGGAGGCTTCATTTTCCCTGTGCGCTGAGCTGGCTGTATACACAGACCATGGCTGTGTTTAAAGTGAGGCAGGGAGTGTAGGGGACAACTTGCTTTATGCCCTCCTTTTACATGCTTATTCCCAGCTTGGTAAAAATCAAGGCTGAAGTACAGCTCCTTGTTACAACTTAGTAACTGTAAAATGCACATGCTCCTTCTATGGCAACCTCCCCCCTATGAGTATATGAATAGCATTAGCCCATTTGTTGCTTTTCTTAGAAGCCAACCCCATCCAGCTTTATGCCACGTACTGTGCAGCTTCAATCGGGTTTTGATCAAGCATTTTCTATGTCTGCTCTTAGTGCATATTTTTGAACAATTGGGGGGGGGGGGGGGGGGGGGGGGGGGGGGGGGGGGG